>CABFVX010010044.1:0-15676 GCA_902151425.1 Timema shepardi | reverse complement strand
CTGTAATGTCTAGGTTGCATTTACAACCTAGATCTTCTCGGCACTCGCTCTGGGTTAAACTCCCCCCATCTTATAATATTTTTTTTTATGTATTTGTGGCATCTGCCTCTTTTGGATGCTACACAATACCTAAACTACCTAAATACCTAAAATTATACAATACCAGAACCTAATTAGTAATCTATATTAGGAACAAGAATTAAGTTCAGGCATGATACCTATTAATTTAATTTACCTAGAAGTGCTAAATATACAGCTTTTTAATCATAAGGCAGGCCATAATGATTTCTTGATCCCGAGTATTAATTTTCAATACGAGTCATTACTATCACAAAATTTACAGCTGGTTCCTAATCACTTCTGTCCCATCGTTATTTCAAATTATAGATTGTAAAACTTATTAGACTTAAACGTCCTATTAATTACCTATAATTCAATCATAAAAAAATATTGTTTTAAAATTGTAATAATATTATATAAGTTAATATTACGTTTTGACTGTCAATATTTAAATTTAATTGTCAGAAAAAATTTCAAAAAAGGATACTCTATCCCCTTTATGTATTTGTATTTTATATAATATAATAAAACTATATAATTTGCACATTTACATTGTTTAGTAAAAATGGGTTGGGTATAATAGGCCTACACTTACACAACAACGCAAAGCTCTCTTAGTGATAAATTTAGTTAATAAATAATAAATGTGATACAGCACATGCCTTGGTAAACGTCCTTTCAAATTCAAGAAAATAAAATAGAAAGTAGCTTGTACCCATAAAACATAAGACTAACCAAAAGAACGCATCAAAGTTATTCTAATAAAACATTCTTACACTTTTTAAACGAAATATAACTAGATTCGTTTATTATGACTCATAAAATATTTAGTTTATTTCGTAGGTAGATAACATTTAAATATTATTTCGTGATGATCAAAGGTGTAGTGAATATATATATATTATATTAGTTGAGATTTGTTTAAATATTATACTACATTCAAAGTTTAAAAAGGTCTTGTTCAAAAGAGTCTGCCAAAGAAGTTACGCCACACCATCTTTGAAAAAGTATGTAAGCCAATAGGCCTATATTGTGTAGTGATTTTATAGAGTGCCACACACATCCAGTTTCTCCATCACATACCTGTCAATTTATAAGTAAAATATAGCTCTACTTATTTTTGGCACCCCCTCTTACTACCTGTGTGTGTTATATGCCTATATACTACTTACCCTAATTTGTTGGGCACTAAGGAGGTTGAAGTTAGATGAAGTGTACCCGCATTTGCGCAGAGGAAGAGTGGAAAACTACTTAGGAAGACCACCCTTAGTAAACCTGTTCTTGATCGAACCCCTATCTCCAACAGTCTAATCTATTGTGATAATAGCACCTTAGACCACATGGTCACCGAAGCAAGTAAATCAAATCCTTACTAAACTTCATATTTCTCCCGTTTTGTGTTTTTAAATAACCAAAGGCTTATAGCCAGAGTTGTAAAATATTTTCTAAAAACTACTATACTAGTTGAAAATAGGCCCTATCTAGTTACAAAATAGATAAAACCCTCCACTGAATAATTTTATATCTTATTTTACATGATGAAGCAAAAGTAGCATCTAAATAATTAATGATTGCAAGAAAATCATTCTGATGAAGTTATTTTAAATATCAGTTAAGGAAAGCATATTTTATGTATATCTCTTTTAGAACTTTTAGAACAATATTAGTTCTAAATAACAGTATTGTATCAACTCTACTTTTTGGTTATAAATGATATTACCAATTTAAAAGTACATGTTTACTTTGTAGTAAGACTTGTAGAAGGTCATGGAGGGAACTTCTGTTATTTCTGTTGAATAAAACTACTTCAGTTGTTTCTTGAAGAAATGTTGGATGACCCACAGAGGGTGTGATGGTGGACCTCGATAACCCAAATTGTTCCAAGGTCAAAACTACTTGTTTTATGTTGATTATATGGATTCATAAACAAATAAGCTCATATGTGTGTAATCACTCTTGCGAGGTGAACCGTAGGGAAATTAAACTTTCTTAATATACTTTAATGAGCTTTCAGACCCAAGTTCCCTAAGGGCCGATTTTCCATCCTCACTCCAGTGAAGTGTGTAACCTTCAAGTTCACCAATCTCATACATCTCTTTTCTAAACATATGTTTTCCATTGCGTCTTAGTGCTATGCATATATGCACTGATTATGCTAATGTGTTTGGGATAAGGAAGGTTAGACGTAGAAGTAGTGTATCTGCATTAGCATGGAGTGAGAGGAAAACTATTAAGGAAAAACAACTTTCAGAACATCTGATTGAGATTCAAACCTTGCTTTCTCTATCATTGCGTGTCCGGTCTACTGCGAGTGTGCCGCTTATACCATTTGACTACGGAATCATGTATGTAAACCATTTGTCAAAACCGGCTTTATATCATACTAATGCACACAATGAATACTTACCGTTTAAAACTACACTACATTATGCATAACTAAATTTCAAGATGTTCCTAACACTATTTTAACTATATTATTCTGGAATAACTTTAAGGGGTCATCCATAAACAACGTAACACTTTTTCTTAAATCCTCCATGTAGACATTTTTCCTAACAGCATCATGTGGTTTACAGATTACCCCTAGTGAAGCAACAACTGAATAACTAGTATCAACTGACTTCGCTTGTAAACCCACTAGAAAACATGACAGTAACATCCATTACTAAACAATCATGCCACCAAGATAATTGGAAGTCTTGACACCTTGTCTCAATCTTTGTCTTCACATTGAACTTAGGGATCGAAGATTAATTTCCATCAAAACCGATTAATTTAGTCCCCATGCCAGTGATGAATTAACAGCCGAGTAACATTTTTTGTGTTTATTAGAGCTAAGTTAGTTTGTAAATAATGTGTTTATATAATTAGTCAGTTTACCCCGTTTTGTTTGATAAACACATCCTTGGCATTTTCTTCTTCTATTAATGGCATCACATATCAAAAATTCTGTCTAAATGATAAGAGGCTTATATTAGTCTTTATTTATATAGGATTGAAAAACAAAGCATTTAAATAGATACAAATTTCTGACATTTTATAACAATTATTTTACAAGTGAGATTTAAGAAAATTAAAATAGTTATAGTTATTATTTGGGAAAGTTTCTAAATGGTTCTTCTGAATGGATACTCATAAGTTGTCAGCAGCTCATAAGACAGCATGCTGAACAAAATGGAGTCCTCATGGTGTGTCTCTATAAACAAAGATGAAACAAAAACTAGTTATTATAATTAAATGCATGAATAGTTATTGCAATACAGTAACCCCATGGCTTCTTTGGTGCTGACTGACAGTTCACGGCAGACTTCTGTACAGTCAACATTTAGATATATACAGTAGCCCCGTGGCTTCTTTGGTGCTGACTGACAGTTCACAGCTGACTTCTGACAGTCAACATATAGGTATGTACTTAAATTTTGACCGTCAGAAGTGACAGCTGCTAAACACATATTTCTGCAGATCATATGGTTCGGCGTAGGGATACATAATTTGGTCTGGTAACTTTTCAAAGCCGTCATCTGTCAGCTGTGATCTGTCAGTCAGCACCAAAGAAGCCATGGGGCTACTGTAGCTAAGCTATAATAAGGTCTTCTTTCACTTATTCATACATCAAGACATGTGATATTCAGCTGATACTTTCATATATACTAACAATAGGCTCCACCTACAAAATAAATAAATTGTTATCAAAGTCGACCGCAAATAAAATATTTTAGTTTTAAGTTCGTCTAACCAAAATCCTGTTACAAATAGTCCTCCTACCTGTAATAGTACCTCATGAAATGTATAAAACACATCTTTAAGGCTTAATGTGTAAAGCTTGCTGAAAAAATTAAAACTACAGAGTAATCTTAAAACCAATAAATTGTATTAGATACTACTTACAAATAAGTTTTTTTAGGTTTAGTAGAAATGCAGTTAGGCCCTAATTGACTTAACATGAGATACATATACTAATATTGTACTACTACAATATAATTGTAATAACAATAACCAGGGTTGTAGACTCGGTAGGTTATACCTTCGACTCCAACTCCTATAGTTTTCTACTGTCTTGACTCAAGAGTTCCTCCATCAATGGCAAATGTATATAATATTAATTAGCAGGTAATAAAGAATCTACTATATAGTAAAATAATTTTACCATAGTAAATTTATTGCTAATTAATATATATTGGAATTTTAAGATACTAAATACTAAAATGATAACACAGGAAATGTCATCATCACCACCACGTCAATCATTAGGCTACTTCCATAGAACATAAAATATATTTTTTTTTGTTATAATTTCTGAAAAAGAAAACTTTCCTGCGTTTCTATTATAGTAAATATGCATTTAACTGTGCATTTAATAAAGATCATAAATAGTTTTTAACTGAAAAAGAGGTTATAGACGTGAAAAGTTTTACTTACCACCGTAACGATATCGTAAACTTCCTACCGCGTGCTATTGGACCCCTCGATACATTTCTCGATAGCGAACGAGACTCGCCGAATGTAAAATCGGTCAAAAGGAGATCCGGAATCGCATATTGCTCGTAAAGAGAGTCGACGGTCGGGGACGACATGACGACTCTCTTTCAAAGGGAAAGAAAAGCTCCAGAATCCCAGTGCTGCATATACTTTATACTGACGTGTGCAAAAATGCTTCTAAATTGTTAGACAGTAACTGACAATCAATTTTTGAAATAATTAAGTTCATATAGTAATCCTCCTTTTTCCTCCGCCCCCCTCTCCCTTTGTGGAAATTACAAATATAGTAACAGTAAATATTCACTAAACATAAGCTTTTATGTTTGGCTTAAAGAATTGTTATAAACAACACACGAGAAGGTACATATATTCACAGCTGATGTATGTATGAAGGCACTTCATTGAAGGAATTGGGTTGTGTTCAAAGTTATTATCAAAGCAACGCGTTATTAGGAATCCTATTAATAACATATCTTTTGTTCGACATATTTATATAAATTCGCGCATAAGCAAACGTGTACATAAACATTTAAACATATAAATCATTTTTATAGTTTTACCACTTAAAAGGAGACAAACTGCTTGCCCTTCTTTTCCGCAATATACTAGCGCTACGCTTCATGGTCTTGAACGTAGGTTTAATATTTTAGCGTTACTGAAACTGAAATGCATTGACTTTTTAAAGTTGTAACTTGTAAGTCGTCTAACGCCATTTGTCGTCTTATGTCATATGCCAGGAGTTTATGCAAAGAAAATGGTAAGCATTGCATTTTATAGTTAAAATGTCAATTGATATTAAATCGATTTGTTTTACTCTTAAATTGTGTTTTAAAATCTATTTATTGATACCTCTTTGCATTTATTTGTTTACAGTTCTTATGATAAAATTCTAGTTTGTCAGGTTATTGTTTACATGAGCTGCAATTTATTATTATTAAGCATTTATTATAAATAATTTTACTAAGCGTTCAAATTCCTTTGTTATAAAATATACCATATTATTAATTATGTTTAAAACTAATTTCTACCTTTAAAAAAACTAATAGGCCTATTATTTATGGGTAGTTTCCTTTTTAATTGAAAAATTTACACTCATTGTAAATATAGCTAAGCATCATATTTAATAATATCTAAGCTGCTAATACATTTTACTGACCGCCTGGGCTATCTTCTACTTAAAATAATTAAAGAACGTATGATGAACAACACCCATTGGTGGCATCATAAACTATAATAAACTTTTATTGCTGATGACAGGTCGGTTCGGTTGCATTAAGAGTGGCTTTTTCAAACATCCTCGTTATCCTTCCATGAAAATTTGTTTACATTTCTTCTAAATTCTACCTTGCTCAGCCCAAACGCATCAGTGTAAAGAAACGGGTAGAAAGACGCAGTGTACAAGGAACATACATTTTACTAACCTAAACCAGTATTTTGGTCAAAAGAGGGCAAGAAAGTGTGGGGTAGTGACACACCCAGAAAGTTTATTTTGGGCAATAGGGACCTACAATATCTCAAAAGATATGATTTCTTTATTGTTTATCATTTTGGGGTTTAAGGGGCACTTTTGATGTGTTTAACCCTACTTTTTGAACATAATGTGACAAGGGACCTGGGCTTAAAACTTACCCCGGGCACTTGAAATATTTTTATTGCTTTATATTCTAGATTTACTTAATAGCACAGCCTTTGTTTTAAACTTATTATTGATATTTGGGTGTGTCAGTGTTGTGTGAAGCTAGGCTTACAATAGCCCTTCAGAATTTAGAATAAATCCCTTCCCCAGGTGAGCTCTGAGCAAATCATCCAGGTGTAAAGGGGACTTAACTCCAGCATTGTAATTCAGTTGAGGTGTAGGCCTATAATCCTGGTACAATTTTTAGATTGAAAATAAATAAATTAGCCATATTGGTAACATAATTCAAAAGCTGATATATTTGTTGAGGTAAAGTTTTTCAAGGAAAAAAATTTGTGATTTTGTATGGTTTTAAATTTTAAGATATTGATTCTAACTAACCTACGCTTACTTCTGAATATAACTTAAAATTGTTTTTGAAATCATTACTTTAAATTACCTACTAGCATTTAACAAATAAATATACTAAGTTTAGTTTACTTTAAGAGCCAAATATGGGTACATCTCCTCTGAATTAAATCTTCCTCCTGTGCTGGTGGCCGGGGTTCAATCCTCGGTCCCGGCACAGATTTATCTGATTACCAAACCCTTCCTTCACCTCTAACAAGACATCTTGTGAATGTGAGGAATGCCAGGTCTCCACCGTGGTTCGGATTCCACGTTAAACTGTAGGTCCTCCATTTAATCTCACAATCACCCTACCATTACACATTAGCGTAAGTGTGTATAACTCGAATTGGAAGTAAGACACAGTGCTAAAAAATATATATATATAGCTCCTTGGAAGTCCCCGTGTCGATATTGTAATTTGTGTTGCAGCCAATGACGCCCCAGCTGTCCCCGGTTGAGGAGCAAGAAAAGCTCCTGGACGAGGCACTGAGCGTGGTGAAAGTCCAAGCGTTCCAGATGAAGCGCTGCCTGGACAAAAGCAAACTAATGGACGGACTGAAACACGCGTCCATCATGCTCGGGGAGTTGCGCACGTCTCTGCTCTCGCCTAAAAGTTACTACGAACTATGTATCCTTTATTAAACACAAGCTATCGAGCAAGTCGAGGTGGGACGGAACGGAACACGGTCATTTTGAAGTCTTTTGACTAAAAAAAACTATTTTTTTTGGCCAAACAAAATAAAATTTTGCTTTGGTAAAAAATATTTAATATAGGTTAATTTTCTACTCAAAATGTTAACCTCCCATCTGCGTCTTCCCAGTGGTCTTTTCCCATCGTGTTTGCCATTCAATACCTTGAATGTAGTTCTAGATACTCCCATTCGTGCTGCATGACCTGCCCACCTTAACCTGCAAGATTTTTTTTTACCCTAACACCCGCCTCGGTGGCGTAGTCGGCTAACGCGC
Source organism: Timema shepardi (assembly GCA_902151425.1). NCBI lineage: Eukaryota > Metazoa > Arthropoda > Insecta > Phasmatodea > Timematidae > Timema > Timema shepardi. Next base: position 8,145 of record CABFVX010010044.1, on the reverse strand, counting down.
TTGTTGTGTTGAGCTCGGCTGCTGAGGACGGGGAGATCGAGGTTCGAATCTCGGTCGGGTGAACTGGGGGTGGTTTTTCCTAAATGGTTTTCCACTCTCCATCCACGCAAATGCGGGTTCGCTTCCTCTAATTCAACCTTCCCAATTCCTAATCCATTAAAGTAATTAGTACTTAAAGCGTACAACCCGAACGGGTATTAAGACGCGGTGCTAAATATTATTATTATCATTACCCTAACAATGTCTGGTGATGGGTACAGGGTATGAATCTCATCATTGTGTGGCATCCTCCACTCCTCACTATCTTCACCCATTTTAGGACCAAATATCTTTTATTTACTTTCACAAATTCTTACTATACACACACAGGCTGAATCTTTTAATATCCAATATAGATATAAGTTAAAACTTTTATACCTTTCAACATTTTTGGCTTGATGTGCTTATATCATTTTTAAACTCGATGTATCCAGTTAATTCCCCTTAACAAAAGTGTCCAGATATGGGTATAACAGATGAACTGCGTCACTTGGAACTTTACCTGTTGGATGAATTTCAGAAAGGTCGCAAGGTCACCGACCTTTACGAGCTGGTCCAGTACGCCGGAAACATTGTCCCTAGACTGTGAGTGAAAGATACATAACCGCTTTATGTTCACACAATCTTGCAAGTAAAACAGGTAGCCTATGTCTAGGGAAAAACAACACCCCACATCATAAACTACTATCTTATCCACCGCCTCTCTGGTCTAGCGGTGAGAGTTCCTGGATACAGATCCAGAGGTCCCGGGTTTGGTTCCCAGTACCTACAAACATTTTCTGTGAAGCAGTAAGTCTGGAACGGGGTCGAGGTTAGGTTAGGACTCCTTAGCGCTAATAGCCCAATGATTGTCTATAACGCTTGTATATAGGTACCGGTTAATCACGGTGTGTCTGGTCTACATCAAGACCAACACTTGTTTGGAACGGAGTCGAGGCTAGGTTAGGACTCCTTAGCTCTAATAGCCCAATGATTGTCTATAATGGAGTCAAGGTTAGGTTAGGACTCCTTAGCGCTAATAGCCCCAATGATTGTCTATAACGCTTGTATGCAGGTACCTGTTGATCACGGTGGGTCTGGTCTACATCAAGACCAACACTTGTCTGGAACGGAGTCAAGGTTAGGTTAGGACTTCCTAGCGCTAATAGCCCAATGATTGTCTATAACGCTTGTGTGTAGTTACCTGTTAATCACGGTGGGTCTGGTCTACATCAAGACCAACACTTGTCTGAAACGAGACCTGCTCAAGGACCTCGTGGAGATGTGTCGGGGGGTGCAACATCCGTTAAGAGGACTCTTTCTACGCAACTACCTTCTACAATGCACACGCAACGTGTTGCCGGATGCTGCGGAGGCGGAGATCGAGGAAGAGGGAACGGTAAGAGCTGCCAACATTGATCAACTGGGAACTACTTTTGTGGGAAAGTTTGAACGTCTTAAGAGGGATCAAAAACTGACCCAAGTCACAGGATAGAAACAGTAAGGGATGTAAAGTAAAAAGAGATCCAGCATGAACACTTAAATAGGCCTGTATTTGTAGGGATGGGCCTCTGAATCTTCGAACCCCTCAAATCCTTAAGGATATTCAAGGTTTGGAAAATTCAGATTTGAGACTCAAACCTTAAATATATATATAGATATATATTCGTTTCTCCAGGTGAAATTTTTTGAGAGTTCTAATACCACTTATTGGTGGTTTAGAATCATTTATGATAGGATGATCTCAACAACCGGGCCCCAGACCAGCAACTTAACACTTAGCCGAGTGTATGAATGTTATAATGAATGGATTATAAGACAGAGGGTTAACATTTAGTTACTATCTAGGTGACCTGGCGGTCTAGGGGTAAGGTGTCGGACCTCTGTGCTGGGGGTCCGGGGTTCAATCCTCGGTCCCGGCACAGATTTATCTGATTACCAAACCCTTCCCTTCACCTATGACAAGACATCTTGTGAATGTGGGGAATGCCCAGGCCTCCACCGGGGTTCGGATCCCACGTTAAACTGTATGTCCTCCATTTTATCTCACAATCACCCTACCATTACACATTAGCGCAAGTGCGTACAACCCGGACGGGTAGTAAGACGCGGTGTCATTAATAAGTTACTATTTGTACTTTCTTTTCTGGTTGTTGAGCTCATCTTATAATTTATAACTAGTTCTGAACCACCAATAAACAGTATTAGAGATCTAAAACAAATATTTCTTGAAGAATGGAAATATAAAATGTTCTTTTAAGGATTTGTGTCTCAAATACAAAATTCTTTCAAATCCTCGAATCTCGGATATATCTATAGTACCTGGTGATTTGAGGGCTCCATCCCTAATCATGTAAGAACTACACTGGACGAAGGGACGTTGGTTTGTGACTGGTATTTGGAACGTGCTATACCTCTGTACCCTTTGAGGACAGGTCTAGGATTGTTTGAGTGCTCTTCTTGTTTTGCCCCCCGCTCGTCGTACAGGCAAGCAGTGATTTGCGGACTCATCCCGTGTCTGTGACGCAGGTGCGAGACTCCATCGATTTTGTGCTGATGAACTTTGCGGAAATGAACAAGCTGTGGGTGCGAATGCAACACCAAGGGCACTCGCGCGACCGTGAGCGTAGGGAGAGGGAAAGGGAAGAGCTCAGGATCTTGGTGGGGACCAACCTGGTGCGGTTGTCGCAACTGGAGAATGTTAACCTTGACAAATACAAGAAGGTGAGAACTACTAGTTCCCGTGTTGACATCTCTGAGGCAGGTTTTTTGAGTTCGGATCGAAGGAAATATTACGCGCAAATTTTGAATAATTATCTAATCGTATCATAGTTGAATATGCTTAAGTTATGATGTTTAATAAAGATATTATGGTGACCTGGGGGTCTAGGGGTAAGGTGTCAGACTTCTGTGCTGGGTGGTCCGGGGTTCAATCCTCGGCCCTGGCACAGATTTATCTGATTACCAAACCCTTCCTTCACCTCTGACAAGACATCTTGTGAATGTGGGGAATGCCAGGCCTTCCACCGTGGTTCGGATCCCACGTTAAACTGTAGGTCCTCCATTTCATCTCACAATCATCCTACCATTACACATAAGCGCAAGTGCGTATAACCCGAATGGGTAGTAAGGCGTGGTGCTAATAATAATAATAATAATAATGATAATGATGATGATGATAATAATAATAATAATAATAATAATAACTTGAGGGGGAAAAAAACATGTTTTGTTTTATCTTATTTTTGCAGCTGGTGTTGCCCGGTATTTTGGAGCAAGTTGTGAGCTGTAGAGATCCGATTGCCCAAGAATATCTCATGGAGTGTATCATACAGGTAAAGTTTTATTGCTAAGGGTATACAAAGCTTCAATAACTTCAACTTCTCTTTTAATATTGGTTTGCTTCGAAAACAAAATTCTGGAATTCAACAAATACGAAGTTTTGCCAAAGGAATATTTTTATAGTTAAAGCACACATTTTCTTCTGTTATTTTCATCACAAATTAATGTTTGCGGAAAATAAAATCTGCAATAATTCAATTAAATTTTGTGATAACTTAATTTATCATTTAATACCTAAATTTAGATAGATACTTACTTTTTCATGACTTTAGGAACTCTAAAGTTTATTGCTGCACTTACAAACATACATCACTTATCCCTATCTTGAGTTAGTTCTATCCAGTCCACCTCATTACACCCTATCCCTATCTTGAGTTAGTTATATTCAGTCCACCTCATTACACCCTATCCCTATCTTGAGTTAGTTCTATCCAGCCCATCTCATTACACCCTATCCCTATCTTGTGTTATTTATATTCAGTCCACCTCATTACACCCTATCCCTATCTTGAGCTAGTTCTATCCAGTCCACCTCATTACACCCTATCTCTATCTAGAGCTAGTTCTATCCAGTCCACCTCATTACACCCTATCCCTGACATTCCGATGTGGTCTTCCCATGATCTATGAGATTTGTTTTTCTTAACAATGTCTTGTGATTAGTACAGGGTATGTTTCTCATCTTTATATAACCTCCTCCACTCCCAGTAGCCTCATCTCTTTTTTGGACCAAATATCTTCTTAAGCACCTTGTTTACGAAACCCCTAAGCTTGTTTTTGTCATGTAAGTAAGGTAAGTAAGTATAATATTTTTTATCCCGCATTAAACATTTTTCTTTAGTATTCAAACTTTGATTCGGCTTCAGAAATGTTTCAAATTATTCGATTTGACTTCGCTTTGAATTGAAAAATTGGAATATACTCACCCTTAATCTACAATGTTGCTATATTTTAAGAAACGATCACTTGGACTCTCTATTGTTATTCTTATTAGCACCCGCCTCTGTGGCATAGTTGGCCGACGCGCTTGTCGTGTTGAGCTCAACTGCTGAGGATGGGGAGATCGAGGTTCGAATCTCGGTCGGGTGAACTGGGGGGAGTAGGGGGTTCCTAAATAGTTTTTCACTTTCTCTCCACGCAAATGCGGGTTCACTTCCTCTAACTCAACCTTCCCAATTCCTAATCCATTAGGGTAGTTAGTACTTAAAGCGTATAACCTGAACGGGTAGTAAGACGCGGTGCTAAATATTATTATTATTATTATTATTATTCTTACCAGCCAGAGATACGATGGTGGACAGTGACGATAAAGACAACCTTCCGATGTGCAGGTTTTCCCTGACGAGTTCCACCTGCAGACGCTGCACCCATTCTTGAAGTCGTGCGCGGAACTTCAACCAGGGGTGAACGTGAAGAACATCATAATCTCGCTGATTGACCGTCTGGCCGTGTTCTCCCAGAGGGCTGAGGGTGGCACGGTGGGTGCTGTGGCAGGCGGTATACCTAGCGACGTCAAGCTCTTTGACGTGTTTTCTGATCAGGTTGCCACAATCATCCAGGTGAGTGATTACATCTCTAGGTTTTACTTTGATTAATTTTATTTGCGCATAGACTTTGTATTTATTCATCCTTTTCTGTAATACTTATGTCCCTACCTTTGTAGAAAAATAAAATGTACATTTTCAAATTTAAACATTAAATTTAACTTATAACATTAGGGATTATGACCGATCAAGATATTTTTGCTCACACAAAAATTTTATTTTGAAAGTACCTGATAAATTTTCAAGTTTATAAGCTGCAAAGATTGACTTTTAATGACAATGTAGTTTTGTTATGTCGTCAACTAAAAATTTCTGTCGGATTGGCGTGTCACCAAACCCTGCATTATAGTGTGTTTTAGAGAAAAATGATGTAATAAGCTGGAATGGATCGAACTAGCTCAAGATAGGAATAGTGGCCAATACAGTATTAAGTAAAAAAAGAAAATTAAAAACAAATCTTCACATAATGGTCACACCCTATTCTCTCCCCCCCTCCTCAATAATTAGGCATAAAAAAGTGTGACGATTATGCAGTGAAATACGATATGTTTAACTTAAAAATGAAATTCCCACGTTTCATTGTACGGCCTATAGCCAAAGTTTGTTTGGTTTAAATTTAATATTTATTCTTTAAAATCTTTTCTTCAATAATTATTGCTAGGATTGTGCAAAGCCCTCTTTTTCAATTTGAAGCAAAGCCGAATCAAATTATATAAGCTATTCCCAAAGCCAAATTGAAGTTTGAATATTAAAAAGAAAAATAGTTTAATCTTAGACAGAAAATAGTATAATTTACAAAATGCTATGTTTCAAATGTTATTAATATTATACTTTATTTTAAAATGATAAATTAAGTTACAATCACAAAATATATAATTATTTCAGATTTTGTTCACTAATCTATGATGGAAATAGCAGCAGGAAAAAAACATAGATGTGTATTTTATTTTTAAATTATTTTTTTTATGAACCCTTGTAATCTTAGGAATTTTACTTTTGAATTAAAGTCGAAGCGAACAAATATTCAAAGCCAAGTAATAATTGCCTAATAATTGTTTTTTTTTTCCAGTCTCGCCAAGACCTGCCCCCTGAAGATGTGGTGTCTCTACAAGTGTCTTTGGTAAACCTTGCCCACAAGTGCTATCCTGACAGAGTTGACTACGTTGACAAAGTCTTGTTGACAACAGTGGACGTCTTCCAGAAACTGGGATTGAGCAGGTCAGTTCACCCGAACGCCTTTCGTGGATCCAGCCCTGCTGGGGTATCTCACCTTTTTTTCAGAACGGTGGCTCTTTTTCGTACATTTCCGTATCATATCAAATGTTTTACTAAACTTTCAAGATAACCTCTATTCTTTGGGTGGGTTAATAATAATAATCTCTTTCTCGACTCGAATAGTAACATTTTGATTACCTCTTTACTTACCAAGTATAAATATTTATATTTAACTTATATTATTTAGATATGATAATCATAGCCAAAGCGTTGAGAAGTTTATCTTTACTCCTACAACAGTTGGTACAGTGTTTTTTTTAACGATTTCTTTTTTAATTCAAAATGAATTAATTCAGGGTTTATGTAAAGTGTATTCCCTCTTCTCTTTATCAAGGCAATAATGCCAACATATTACCCAATTAGTGTTTAAACATGTGTGTGACTATTTCAACTATAGAAGACAGAAGAAAGGAAGAAGATGTCACCTTTGTGAATTGTACTCTTCCCACATTTTTCCTCTTTCCCTAGGTGAAATTTCTTGATTCAATTTACACTTATCAGTTTGTTTTTCCTTTTTATTTATTTTTATCAATTTACATTAACGATATCATAAAAATGCGGTAATGTTTGTTTCTGCAGAATTGAGTACCACAGTCCAATTGCCCGAGAGCTGACACGTCTCATGAAGATACCTGTGGACAACTACAACAATTTGCTGACAGTCCTAGAGCTCCAGCAATACGGCCCCCTCATGGACTACTTTGACTACCACGGCCGCAAGAGCCTTGCGGCTTACCTCGTGTCAAACGCCCTAGACAGCGAGACACTCATACCGACACCTGAACAGGTAACTAGTCATAGTTAAAATGGACAGACCTGGATACCTCTCTACCCTGCGCTGAGTCAAAGGGTTCTAGTAGGGTTACCCGCCTCAGTGGCGTAGTTAGCTAACGCGCTAGTCATGTTGAGCTCGACTGCTGAGGACGGGGAGATCGAGGTTCAAATCTCGGTCAGGTGAACTGGGGGTGGTTTTTCCTAAATGGTTTTCCACTCTCCCTCCACGCAAATGCGGGTTCACTTCCTTTAATTAAACCTTCCCAATTCCTAATCCGTTAGAGTAATTAGTACTTAAAGCGTATAGCCCAAACAGGTAGTAAGACTCGGTGCTAATAATAATGATATATATATCTAGTAGGGTTGTGCAAAGCTTTCAAATAAATACAAATATTGACAGCTAAATTACTCAATTTATATTCAATGTCTAAAAAATGAGGTGGCCTAATGGCTAGATAATTTTAAAATAAAGGAAATTGATGAAATTAAAGAAAAAGGAAAAATAAACTACTGAGATTAAATTTGATGAAGAAAGCCCACCTGGGGAAAGAGGAAAGAAGGGGGAAGAGTCCAATGAACAAAGGTGACATCTTCTTCCTTTCTTCTGTTCTTCTATAGTAGAAGTAGTCACACACATTTTAACACAAATATAATAATATTTCGGCATTGTTGCCTTTATCAAACACAAAGAAGAAACGCGTACAAATAACACAAAACACTGGATTTCTCCATTTTGGATTTATGTTCACTTATTGCCATAATAAGCTGTTTTATACATTGCAAATTAATATTTATATGGAAAAAAAATTGAAGTAATTTAATTATAAATTGTGATAATAGCTTGATTTATCAGGTTCACACAATTTATTACAGACAATAGTGCAATAAAATATTTTCCAAGTAATCTTAGTACATTATGTTATATAAATAACCACAATATAATATTTTTTAAGCATAAAACAACTAAAAAAATATACTCAAAATTGGATTAGTCTTTGAGAATAAAAGGTGACCTGTTGGTTTAGGGGTGAGGTGTCAGACTTCTGTGCTGGCGGTTGGGGTTAAATCCTCGCTCCCGGCACAGATTTATCTGATTACCAAACCCTTCCTTCACCTTTGACAAGACATCTTGTGAATGGGGGGAATGCCAGGCCTCCACCGTGGTTCGGATCCCACGTTAAACTGTAGGTCC
>CABFVX010010043.1:0-14644 GCA_902151425.1 Timema shepardi | reverse complement strand
GGGGGGGACTGGCAGGCTCTAAGCGACCTGGCGCTAAAATATGACGACATTCATAAATACTACTGAAGCTATGTTTCTGCGGAACTAGAAGTGTAGAGGTAAAGCATTAATTGTATTTTTTACTGTATTATTAGCAGTTTCAATTACCAATGAATAAGTCGCTACTCCCCCATTAGTTATTAATGTGTGTGCATTGGGTTTTTATGTGTGACATTGGATCGTATGTCTGGGTTGGATTGGGAATGGCGTTGGAGCTTATTTGTGGGAGTTTTTATTTATTTATTGATAGGGGGAGTGTGCAGTCTCGGGCGTCTGGCACTCCTCCCGCGGCGTCCCATAAAATGCCTGCATCGCTACGAGGGCGCAGAATGAACCTCTCCCGACGGCCGTTAAGCTTAGAGCATAGATAAAGGATAGTAGAGTGTGAGCACTGAGCAGCCGGCAACGGTTCGCAGCCGTAAGACCCCTTTCACTTTACCCCTCACTTTGCCATATTTATCTTCGTGAGCTCAGTGGCTCAAATCCCTCGGGGGTAGGACGCATCTGGAACTTTAATGTCGCAACAACCCTTAGCGAGAGTCGTTAGCCCTAAACTTGTTATAAATGTTGAAAGCAGATAGTAACCCGCCCCACCCATTGACTTAATAGTATCATAGGAACGACCTTTGAAGGCCGTAGCCCAGATGTGGTTTCTAACGTTCATTCAGGGGCCAATTTTTTTCCAAATAGCATTGCTATACACCTTGTGTTTCAGCGTTTGCCATGTACGGTAACATAGATTTGAACCTTGATATCTTAGCCTGAATGATTGTCGGTCTAAAGAGACACAATCATAAAATAAGTGGTTGTTAATCATTTGACAGAGATGTACCATCATTTGAGCTAGGTTGAAATGTGAAAAGATGTCTACCTACCAAGATGTAAATTAAAACATATTGGTAGTTTCAAATAGCCAAAGCTATTATCTTTGCTTTTAGTGAGGATTACGTCATCTAGATATATTATGAAAATCGACACGGGAATCAAACCCGGGACCTTTGTCTTAGTACGTCAATGCTCTAACCACTCAGCTATCCAGGAATCGTCCCGTGCCCAGGGTCATTCTTCTCATATTTTAAGGCAGAGTCTATAATGCTTATGCCTTAATTGTCCCTATGCAAATAGAATTCATTTGTTTTGGGGTCAAGATTGTTGAATGATACAATTACAACCAAAATGATATCTAGCTATAAATAATATGTAATAGACAAATAATAACATTTTGTATAGAATTAAATGTCACGATGTGGGGGAGCGGGGGAATCCAGGGGGACAGTGCGGGCCGTCTCTAATGTATGTTAGAACGGTTACACTTCCAGGGATGCCTCTATATCGGTCACTGGCAGAGTTTGACGGTGGTTCGTGACCAGACTAAATGTTTATCAGCATTTTCTCGGGTTTGAAAAGTTAAATTGTATTTATAAAAGTAATTAGCGTTCGCCGACCTATCAGGCTTAGTAGGGATTTGAACCCCGTACCTACTTACTTCACAGGGCGAGATGTGTACCCACATTTGTGTGGTTGGAAAGAATAAACACGCCCGCGGAGGGTGAATAGCGGCCCTTCACGACATAGCCATCAGCGGGGCAACACATCCGTGTTCGCCAGACAGTGTGACATTGCTGTGCTGAAAAATCTTATGTTCAATTATTCATGAATTTACAAAACGGTGGTATAATATTTGACATGTAGTGCCTAGAAATGGCTGGAAAAATTATGCATTGCAATAGAAAATCACACAAAATTTCCCCAAAACGACAAAAAAACAACCTATAGAGAATACCACATACTACAACCAGTGTATCAGGTAAACATAATTTATCTTCTCATGACTATTGTCGATAATGTACCAACATATAGATAACATTCCATCAAAATTCAAGCCCTACTTATAATGAACTTGTTAAAAAAAATGTTTTAGCACAGTAATTTTATTATAATGTATGCTTATTTAATTTTTAACCTCTGAGACCAATCATGTAACCCCTTAGAGAAGCTGATTTAAACTTCAACATGTGAATGATCCATTTCATTTGTAAGGCATTGCTGCTGGACAAAGTCTATATAAAACAATCATACCTTGCTGATAACTTCCCAGGCTGTGCATTGTAATTGTCAAGAGTGAGTCGATCATTCGTTGCAACTTTTGCTTTACTAGAGTGGAAACAGGGGAAGCACTATCTATAATTTAAGGTAAACCTAGAGCCACATTGGTAAAGTTTTGGATATAATATTTATAAAACAAAACAATACCTGCAAATATGACTCGGATAAATGTTTGATGGCCACCCCCATTTTCATATTTTTACAAGACATATTTAAAATGTTTTAAATTTTCATTTTGATTATTTGAAATGGGATGAGGTCAGGCCCATAAGTCATTACCACCCACCATTTTGGTTGCACCACGGGTTGTTGTAGCCTCATAACTTTCTTTTAGCTACTATTATATATTATGATTCTGGTAGAAAGACTGGTTTAAAAAAATACAAACACAATTTTTTTGGGTCAACATTGATAGCATTTTACTTATTTATAATGTTATTTAATAGCTATTGATAATATCTATCAAAAGTTAGAGATATAAATCATATGACTTGATGTGTGACAATATGGAAGTAATTTTATGAACTTTGGGTCTCATGTTTACTGTTTTTCCTACTAGACGCTTACTATGTAAATTAAAACATTATATGTTATTTAATATTCGATTATTAATTGCCTTAAGGCACAGGTTTGTTGATGGCTTAAATAATATCAAATATTTACACATCCTTATTTTACTTTATAATTAATGGCAGTTGTTGGCTTTGTCTATCTTTTGCAATCCTGGCAAGTAGGCATACTGTGCTAACTACCTGCTTTCTTCCTAAAAGGTGAGGCAGGGCAAGTTTATATATTTTTTAAACTGTTCCTCTTAGATTATATCATTACAGACACGAACACAAACAAGGCCATTGATTTTAAAATTTATTTTAATGGGGAACAAAAGTTATTGCAAGGAAATTATACTTATACAAGTTAATCATTATTTACCCTTTTTTTTTTATACCTTATTATGTTTGTTTTCAGGGTATGCCACAGGATAACCTGAACGCCCTGCAAAGGGCAATCGACTCCATGGAAGAGAAGGGACTTCAAGAAGATCCTCGTTACTCACAACTATTAGCCTTAAGGGCTCGTCAGGGTGCTATGGACCCTCCGCGATCCATGCAAGTGAGATAAAAAAAGAGTCGATTCACTCTAGATTGTAGAGCCATCTAATGAGTGTATAGCATAACATATATAGCATAACATATCTATCTAATTTTTGGTTATCATTCCCTTATGGAAAATCAGGGAGCTGCATTACCATAGAAAGCACTTCAGAGAGCCAAAGGCTAGAAAAAATTCTAAATATTATACACCTCTAGAAGCTAGAATCCATCTTCACTAATGTTCTCTACACTTACTTATACTTGCATACTCCTTTCACTTCAACAACAACATCCATACACATACATTCTCTGTTATTCTTAAAACTCTTAATGCGACTTTCTTTCACACATTTGTCTACAACATTTAAAACCATGTCTTACATGACCTATCCCTTTTTTTCATCCATATTTTTCATGATACATATTATTCCTCACTCGATCCACACTCATCCTCATGACAGAAAAACCATTCATGTTTTTATACCCACAGTTGTATTACTGGCACCTGATATCAAAATGCATACTATATATTGCCAACATTCAAATTTGACCTAAATGTTCCCATTAGACCTCAAAAATGTGTTGTGATGTTTTATGTCAACAATCTCTACCCCAGAATCACTCAAGTAAGTTTGTAGGTTATCCCTCCTAATTTAGACCAATAACAATTGAGGGTAAGTTTAGTTGATGACCGGCATATAGTAACAAGTGTTTGTGTTTAAAAAGCCGCAGCCCCAGAGCTTTAGTGGCCAGCTACCACCTGGGGACCCCCAGAAACACACATCGTTCAGCTCAAACCAGCTACAGCAGCTGAGGTTCCAGATCATGGCCTACAGGGTTCTGGCCAGAAACCAGCCACTGTCCCAACAACTAGCTATGGGAGTGCAAGGCAAGGGACTGCCACCCACTCAGGGTAGCTCACCATTTCAACAGCAACAGCAGCAACAACAACAACAACAACAACAACAACAACCCCCACCTCCCTCACCAGTGCAACAACAAGCACAACCCCCACCTACCCAACAACAACAACAGCAACAACAGCAGCAGCAGAGGAGCATGCAACAAGACTCAGGTAATCTTACTAGCTTCATTTTGTTTCCATCTATTGTCTTATTTTCATGTGGAGGAGAGTTTAGGGAGGTTGACTAAAGGCTTAAGGCAGTATTTTCCAATCTGTGATGCCTGTAACCCCAGTAGTACACGAAGGATTCCAGAGGTAGTCTGGTAAGCAAATAAACATTAATTTTGGGATGATTTCATGGATTTTTATAAGACTTTTTTACTTTTGTCCTGACTTTATCGAGATAGGGTTTTATTAAAATTTGAAACAACGGTTTAAGCATTATAAAATAGAAAGAGGATGTAATAAAAAGAGCTCAATAGGGGAAGTTGTTAATTAGGTGTTTAAGAGAAGTGTATGGAGAAGAGAAATGCCCTTGAAGTGTGTTGAAGTACTAAATAGGACATACTTTGTACCCATGGCTACAAATGCCACAAAAACATGAACACATAGTGCGTGTAAGAGAGACTAGGAAAGTGGAGACCATGGAAATTAAGTTTGGCAGGAACATATTAGCTCTCTCGAGGAGAAACAGGCTTAGGAATGAATTTATCCAGGAAAGAGTCATCGTAAAGAGTGTACATAAGATATTAAAGGAAGCAAGGCAGAGATAGTATGGTGATGAGCAAGGCCGTAGCCGGGGGAGGTTCAAACCCCCCTCCCCCGAAATTTTATTATCAAAATATATATTGTTTTATTTATGGTTCAAACAATATCAATAATAAGATAAAAGTACAAATTAGGGGGCTGTGTTACCATAGAAAGTAATTAAGAGAGCCTATAGAGGTGTTTAATATTTAGAATATTTCTAGCCTTCAGCAGTTAAGGAGCTGTGTTGCCATTAAAAAATACTTCAGATAGCTTTTAGAGGTGTCTAATACTAGAACTTTTTTATAGCCTTTGGCAATTAGGGGATGCGCCCACCAAGCCGCCTCTCCCCCCCTTAAATTATTGGCTGACTACGGTCTTGGTAATGAGGATGGAAAAGGAGAGAATACTGAAAAAAATTATGGAGATGAAGCATTTAGGGGGGAAAAAAAGACTGCAAGCGGAACCAAGAATGAGATGGGAGGAACAGATAAAGTGTGCAAGTGAGAGGAGAAAAATGGAAAGATAGAGAAAAAATAGAGGCATTTTTCTAAAATGACTATCAAAACATATTCAATTTATATTTTAGCATTTTTGAATGTACAATATATACACAAAACAAAACTGAATCCTTTCTGAAAATTGTTTAACTGATTTTTTTAAAGCGAAAAATGGTCCATTTTAATGATTTAATCATGAATATGTCAATTTTGCTTCTTTTTTTTCATTGCAGATACTATCATAATTTTTAGGGTTGTGCTAAGTCCACTTTTTTAACTAGAAGCAAACTCGAATTGAATATATGTAATATTTTTGAAGCCGAATTTAAGCTCAAATATTTTTTTGTTAGTTTTTATCACTATAAAAATATATTATATTGTTGTTTATTAAGCTTTATGTATTGAAATTACTTAGAAAATGTTTTATTTTAATTATTGTCACTAATATTTAATTTTAATCTAATAAATCAAGTTATATTATAACTTACAATTCAATTACTTAGAATTTAAAAAAAATATATATTGTTTTATATTATATATAAATGGCACTAATTGACCATAAATATAGTATTTTTTATGTCAAAATTTTATTGACCAAGCTTCGAAGTTGGAATTATTGTTGTAGCGAAGTTGAAGCTGACATAAGTTTCGAAGCAGAGTAGAAGCTTCGCACACCCCTAATAATTTTGCTTATATTTTAAATAGATAGAAGTCATAGTACCAACTGAGCTATTACAGTTATCTTCTTAACATTGTCATGATAAATATTTATAAAGGTTCACAGTCCAAAGAATTAGTTTCCCTCCACCAAATATCATTGGTAAAAGAGATAACTGATGTGTTTGAAATGATTGATTTGAAAGTTTTAATGTGACCAATAGTAAATATTTAAAGATTAAAAAAGATAATATCATTTAGTTTTTTATTCATAGTACTATTTCACTTATATTTGAAATACATTTTTATATAAATATTTTGTTTACCAACTTTTTGCACAGTTTTAGCGAAATCCAATAATTTCATATACCATAAATCAGGGAACGTTACATCATTGTTGATGAACCTATGGTGCATGAGAACATTTTCTTGGTTTACGTTATTCACAGTTTCTGGGGGGAGAGGGGGGTCTAAGGCTATGATTTAAATAAATCCACAAAATATAGAATAACTATGTTTATTTTTGTAAAACTAATCAGTGTGCCCTTATTATTGTCTCAGTGTCGGAAATTTGGTCTCTTATTATGAATTACTTATTATAAATAGCATGTGCCCTTGGCCGACCCTGTAAGGCAGGAAGCTTATCCCTCTTTATTCAACTATGGTATAGCTTACAAGCTAGGCTCATAGAATAATTAATACATCAAGGAGGAGTGTAAGTGAAGTGAATTTACTTAATAAAACTCTCAGATTCATACGATGACATTTCAGGAACATTGCCTAGATAGTTTTCCCATGATGTTTTGAGAATTTTGCTCTTTATCTCTGTAAAATATTTTGTATTATATATTATATGTAATCATAATATAAAATCTAAAAATTAATAGGCATTGATGATGAAATACACCATTTTTCTACTCATAATTCCTATGGGCAAGTTAAAGAATTCATCCTAACAGTATAGAAATATATGACACGAGCTCGCAAAAAGATTTACCAACCCTCTTAAATATCTTTTTCTATTTATTTTATTGTGCTCAAATGTTATTTTAATAAATATATTCGTTAAGGTAAACAAGTTTACATTCAAAATTAAAAAGAATATATATTTCCAAGTTTTGAGCTACTCTGAAATAAAGTTTATATCTATTGATTCACTCATTTTAATAATGATTTTATGTCCTTTCAGCCGTGTGTGCACAATTTTTTTTTCTTCTTCAAAAAAGATTGATTTAGTTCCAACAAACTCCAGTAATGTGCCCAGATTTGACCAGGTAAAAGTATTACTGGATGCAATGAGGTATTTTCCTCAAGGTGATATTCAAATTTATTTTTATGTTTGGTGTGTATTATTTGTTGCCAGGCTCATCAACTCCTCCTGGTATGATGCAGCACCCTATGCGACCTCCAGGACCACCAGGGGGCCAGCCCCCTACACAGTCACCCATGACAGGACAAATGGCTCCCCCCACTGGACCAGCACCCCCTATTAATCAACAACAAGCACCCCAGCAACCTCCACCACATGTGCCACCTCAGCAACCAATGCCACCACAACAGGTCATGCCACCACAACCCATGCCACCTCAGCATCCCATGCCATCACAAGCCATGCCACCTCAACATCCTATGCCACCACAACAGCCTATGCCGCCACAGCAGCCCTATGCCGCCACAGCAGCCCATGCCGCCACAGCCATCTATGCCACCACAGCCATCTATGCCACCACAGCCATCTATGCCACCACAACCACCTATGCCACCACAACCACCTATGCCACCTCAACAGCCCATACCGCCTCAGCAGTCCATGCCACCTCAGCTACCCATGCCACCACAGCAAGCCATGCCTCCACAGCAAGCCATGCCACCTCAGCAACCCATGCCAACACAAGCCATGCCACCTCAGCAATCCATGCTGCTGCAACAACCACCATCGTCATCACATCAAACTCTCCCTCCTCCTCCTCAATCTCAACCCCCTCAATCACACACTCACCACCCGGCCCCTGGACAGTCCATGATGCGTCTCCCTCAGCCCATGATGTCTCAGCCTCGACCCACTGGCCCCCCTCCAGTCCAACAGAGCTTCCCACCTAGCCAGCAGAAGCAGAACAGAGTAACCTCCCTCAACAAGCCTGTTGGCATTGATCCCCTCCTCATTCTGCAAGAAAGGGAAAACAGGTGATTGTTTAATTATCTTAAAGTGTCATGGGGGATACAGACAGGAGAAACCTGGAAAATCAGGGAGTGTTTTTATTTGAGGAAAAGTCAGGGAATTTGAATACTTGAATAATTCTGCACCTAAACATTTAAAAAAAAGTGAGAGCTTTTCTTTCTTGATGTTAACAAAATACATTGCGTATATATGGTAGTCTTAATGTGAGATGGTTGTACAAGGTTTGTTTTATAACACATTTACACAGAGACACAAATGATATTTAAAATAAATGTGTGTAATGCCAGGCCTACACCGTGGTTCGGATCCCACTTTAAACTGTAGGTCCTCCATTTCATCTCACAATCACTCCTACCATTACACATTAGCGTAAGTGTGTATAACCCGAACGGGTAGTAAGACGCAGTGCTAATAATAATAATAATAATAACAACAACATTAAATACAAGAAAAAGAACTTAAAAACATTGATGTTTAGTAGCCATTAGGACTGTTATCAAAAATATATGAGCATTGCAATAACAGAAAATTTGCCATGCCCAAGAAAAACTGTAAAACGGTTAAGACATAATTAATTTTATTAACATTGTCTTGGAAAGTCAAGGCATTTAAAAATAAAAGTGTTTTAGCTCATCAGGACTCAAACTTCATCTACACACTCATTTATTTCAACTTAGCTACTATAATTCAGTATGAGGTTGTGTAACGATAAAAAAAAAAGTGGCTTATATATGACCAACAAATTCAAAACTGCTAAAAAGTATTATACCCTAAATATTTATTATTTATAGAATTAATTTACTCTGTTTTTGTTAAAATATTTGAATGAGAATTTTACAAGGATGATGTTAAAAAAAACTAAATTTTATTTATTTATTGACTGTGAAATTTTCATAAAATGGAATTATACTACTAATGTTATTATTTCTGTAATATTCTGTTGTTATTTTCAGAGTGGCATCACGTATAGCTCTTCGTATTGACGAGTTGAATAGTATTGCCACAACTTTGCCAGAGGACCTAAAGATGAAGGCTCAGATCGAGTTAAGAGCACTGCGAGTTCTAAACTTTCAGAGGCAACTTCGTAGTGAGGTAATACAGTAATTTAATCTTTCATTCCTAAGGAAATATCTCATGGTCTAATAAGTCAATTCTTGCACTAGAATGAATCGCCAAAAGACTGTGAGATGAAGGTTCCAATCTGAGCTGGATGCACTTGTAAGGGTTTTCTCATCTTCATGTCCTCTAAATTTCCTTCCTCATCCCTTTAATAAAGCTTTTAGTAACCATCGTGGTGAAGTTTTTTTTATAAAATAAAGAAAAATCAGAAATTTTGACTTATTATATTGTATGCTAGTGTGTTTTCATTTGGGTGAGGTTTGATGTTCATACATGTTAGATTAAAAACTATAAAGGTTTGAAAAAAACATAATTTTTCATCAAATCTGGTGTGTAGAACTATATTAAAAATCTTAATCGTGGTAATAGTAGAAATCAGAATTGTTTGTTTAAATAAAAGTTTTATTATTTTAAATATTCTTTTTTTTCTTCTTTGCTTTTCTCAAAAGTATTATATTTTTACCACCAAGTGGTTCTAGTTTTAGTTTTATTTTACCAGCCGGTTTTTTATTTTTAACCAGTCTCATATGCTTAGATTTAAAGTTTTGTAACGTTACGCACTCACAGTGGGAGCCATTTGTAACGTTACAAGCCCATGTTGGAAACTCCATTTGCTACGATCTCCTAAATACTAATAACTTTTCCATACTATGATACAGCGTGTAGATATTTTATTTTCACAAATTTTAAATTACAGTTGAACCAGTTTTGTCAAACATCCAACAGTATACATAATATATATTAAATATGCACAGTATGCGCATAGTGTTACGATCGTTCAAAATATGTCTACTTGATTAGACGTTTCAGCAGAGACTCTTTTACAAAACTATGGCGCCTTGCTAAGCTTGTGTCTATCTACTTTGTAGCCTTTTTACTCTCAAACTCAGGTCACTACTTGATTTATTTCCATCGGCCAATGGGGTTATTCTATCCGAGCGCGAAAACTAAAAATAGACACAGCTTTACTATGCACCAGTTCTTAAATACTGCATAATACAACCCGGAAATAAACCATGTTTCTAACACGTGCAGCTAAACGAAGGAAAAATAGAAACATGGCTGTTATTTAGAAAAGATGAATTTAATTTAAATTAACTGAAAAGAAGAAATATGAAGATGTTTACTTTAAAATATGATTTTAAATATTAATAAAGACAAAAAAATCAATATCACTACAGCTTTCCCCACAGATAACAACTTTAGTAAAGCTCGAACCTGGTGTTGCTAATTTTAAGATTTTTCAATAAGGATTTAAAAAGAGAAAATCTTTTAAACCAATCCCAATTTCATTTTAAGTGAAAAATTCACTAAATCCCACTTGATTACATTTTCTGGTTGGAGCGTAATCGAGTACCTATCTAATTTCCCGGTTAATTCACAGGAGATTGGCTATCAAGAACTATGTAAGTAAACAAATCCTCTCTAAAGCTACAGTATATTAATGTGAATGGTTTTAGATCTTGTCATACACACGTCGCGACACTACACTGGAGACAGCAGCCTATGTGAAGGCTTACAAACGAACCAAGAGACAAGGCCTGAGAGAAGCAAGAGCCACAGAGAAGCTTGAGAAACAGCAAAAACTAGAGGCAGAGAGAAAACGCAGACAAAAACACCAGGTGACTTGATTAGTAGCTTGAATATACTTAGATATGTAAGGAACAAATGGCTAGTCCCAACAAAACTTAGAGATGGAACTAATCTACTTAATTAAATTTTCAATCCTTAGTTATTTACAAATCTCAAATCCAAATCTTAGAAAATACACACAAAAATTACACTTGATACTATAAGAAAATGTGAATATAAGTTGTTTTTTTCCTATAATTAGTAAATTGTAATAACCTCCAATCTCAATTGCCAAGTCTGCAACATCCAACTGAACAGTCAAGTATGATTGGTTGGCATCCATATTAGTAGTACACCTCAACAAACTATTTTAAAATGCATTATTTTATGGGGTAGCCATATTTCACTTAAGAATTGCATGGAAAAAATACTGGAATTAATAATTATAATCTATTTGGTGTTCAGGAGTTCTTGATCTCTGTACTCCAACATGGCAAGGATTTTAAGGAGTACCACCGCAACAACTTGGCTCGTGTAGCTCGACTCAACAAGGCTGTTCTCAACTATCATGCAAATGCTGAGCGAGAGCAAAAGAAGGAGCAAGAAAGAATTGAGAAAGAACGAATGAGGAGGCTAATGGCGGAGGATGAGGAGGGATATAGGTGAGTTATATTAAAAATTCAAACATTTTTGTAGAGGGGCAATGGGGGTCATAAATAATTTAATCTTATGCCCCCACTATAATGTATTCATATATTGTTTAGCTTATATTTAAAAGCTTATTTCCTGTACAGTATAATTTTTCTAGAAATGGCTTTCTCTGACTGCTATAAAAGCTACTAGAGCTACTTTCAGGTATTAATATGTCAAGTCATGTGATATGCAGCTGTCAATTTTGATAGATTATCAATATTTATAAAATAAATGTTATTTTTATGTAGTAAAATGTTAACAATGTTGACTTTAAAAATCCATTTATATTTTATAAAATGCCCTTCCTACAAAATAGTTCTGTGGTCCCCTCTATGTTTCTATCCACCTTTCTTGAACCTTCTTCCGATATTGTGTTTCAAAAAGACTTATGAAGCTTTGAATGGATGTTATATGCTACCAAATTTTGTCCATGAAAATTTTATTACAATCTTTTAAGGCTATGTGAATACAAAATTTAAACTTTTGAATTTTATTCCACTCTTAGCATACTAGAGCAAACCAATTTTGAATAAACTGTTATGCTTTAGAAAAGTTTTTGTTTGAAATTGAATCAAATATTGTTTAGTGAAAATGTTTAAAATTTAATCTGAACCTGGTATTCTTTAATGATTTTTTCATTTAAAATTTAAATTAAATATTGGGTAGGATTTTTTCCTCAAGTCAAGTAAAATAAAAATAATTAGTGCTTTGAAAGCTTTGTTTGAACATTGATTTGTTAAAATAAAATGTACATATTTTGCTCACATAACTAAAATAAAATAAAATAATATAGTACAATTGTTTGCTATATTTTAATAACGAACCGATGTTAGTTTCTATAAAAAGTTGAATTATTTTAGATTTAACTTTAAAATGCAAACACTATTAAAGATTCGGAACCTTAAATTGAATCTGAATCTTAGTTAACTTCTGATTCAGATTTGAAATTTCAAAGTTTTGCACAAGCTAAAAATGTATGGACTTTCCCTAAAATTTTGAAATCACTGTAATTTACTAAAAATGTATAGATTCAATTTCTTATCTTAAACTATGTTTCTCAAATCCTGTCTTCTTTACTTTCATCACAACACTCATAACATTTTTCACACACATGGTATTATTGTGCAGGAAATTGATTGACCAGAAGAAAGATAAGCGTCTTGCTTTCCTATTGTCTCAGACTGATGAATACATCGGAAACTTGACTGAGATGGTGAAACAGCACAAAATGGAACAAAGACGTAAACAACAAGAGATGAAAAGGAAGAAGGTTCAGATAATTGCATTATGTATTTATTTGAAACATGGCTCTGACTCTAAGAACGGTTGATTTGAAAATTTTATGATTCTGAGCCAAAGTAATATGTTAAATTAGTGACTTTATCAATAAGTTGTGTTTTTTTACAATGCAACCATATTTATCCTATCCGATATTAATGGGACATAAAGTTCCATTCATATTTGATTTTCACATTTAATTTACTAGAGCTAGTAGTGTTAGTATGTACTAAACATTTTACTTTATTATATTTTTATTCATGTTGTATGATTGTACTTATTTAACTAACATCTTTTTAAGTTTTTAGACATACGTATGAAAAATGGGAAAAGGTATGAAAAGTAATAGGATCCAACAGAGAAGCAAATATATCAGTCTTTTTTTTAAACTGTTTAACAATATTGGCCTCATAAAGAAACCCTCCTGGAGCATTGTTGTGCGTGAGCAATCTAGCTCGTTTACTCTGCAGTCTATTTAATTTTTGTGCTATTTTTTCCTTTCACTTTGTAAGATGTACATTTATATCTAAAAAAATGTTTTTTAAGTATGGATGGAGGAAGGGTAATTATGGGCATTAAAGACAAGTATAAAAACTTTTTATCATCAACATTATTTTTTCTATTTATTTGTTTGTAGAAAAAGAAGAAGAAGAAGGTATTGCCAGAAGGAGAAGACGGTGAAGGTGCGGGAACTGCTGGAGGGGAAGGAGATGGCCCACTTGACGAGGAGTCTCAGTCCTCAGACACAAGGGTCACTGTGATGGAAATAGCCACTGGTACAGCTTAGTTTTACATTACTGCCTATAATGCTCGTAGACCTCGACATTGGACTCTTGGAGAGCTTTAACACTTATTTGAAGTGCTTATGTAAATTCTGGTTGGGATAAATTTAAATATGCAATATTAGACCAGATAAATACTAGAGGTGTACTGATTCAATAATAAAACTGTTTACAAATTAGCAGAATTAATTGCTTATAGTTCGATTATTTGCACCAATTAACGATTATTTATTGAAAGCTAATACAAATTATGAAATATATGCTTTATATTATTAAAACAGTAAAGTTAATTTATAGAAAATTTTATTTCAAAATCAAACATTTTAGTTGCGTATTTAATAGGGGTGTGTGAGGCTTCGAAACTTTGACTTAGCTTTGAAGCTTTGCCAATGTAAATATTTATAGCTAAAATACTCAATTTAAGTTCAGTTATAGCCATTCTAAGCTGCTTTATACTTTACAAATTAATACTCATGTGGAAAAAATCTGAAGTAATCTAATTGTAAGTTGTGATAATAGCTTGATTTGTCAGATTAACACAAAATATTACAAAAAATGGTGCAATAAAATATTTTCCATGTAATTTTAGTGCATTAAGTTATATAAATAACTACAATATAATATTTTTTCAAGCATTAAACAACTAAAAGGAAATATTCAAACTTCGATTCGGCTTCAAGAATATATCATATATTCGATTTGAGTTCACTTCGAAATGAAAAAGTGGACTTTGCACACCCCCAGTATTTAGTATAATAGGACGTTTTATGGAATGTAAATAAGTCATATGTATCTAGTATGTATAATCATTAACTAAAATTTGATAATCCTTTTGATTCTTGCCCACTATCATTGATAAGCTATGAATAATTATTTTTTCTAACATTCAAAATGAAAACGTGCCACCACAGGTTTTAATAAAGTTTACTCTGAAGTATGAACATCAAACATTACCGGATTGATAAAGTAGTTTATTA
>CABFVX010010042.1:0-15684 GCA_902151425.1 Timema shepardi | reverse complement strand
ACTCATACTCCCCCACCCTCCCAATCAATTAAGGCCTCATTGTTCGCGTTAATTAATCTATTGTTCGCCCTCGGAATCGACAAACCGTCTTACTTAGAGAGCATTTGGAAATTAATTTTGAGACATTGTAGGCCTATACGAGCATATTTTATAATATTACATATATACCGTAGCCTCACAGAGTAGGCTCGAAACTGTGCATACAGCTCAAACAACATCCTCACCAACTTTCTCCACACTTCTTTGTGCTCGCATAATCCCTTCGTTCAACATCCATACACCGAGTCATACTTAAAACTCTTATTATCGTCTACAACATTTAGCCACGTCCTACCCCCAACCCTCCCGTTAGATCCACACACTCTACCTTCATATATTTGATCCATCACTCGATCCACACTCATCCTCCCAACTTGCCCAAATCAACATAAAAGGTTTCTTTCACATCAAACTGTTGTATTCCCTTTCAAACTACACTCCCTCAACACCCATTCATTACCGACTCTGTCCAGACGAGTTTCCCACATACATCTTGTAGATATTTCATTCAAACCACATTCACCTTGCCCTTGTATTTTCCCTGACACCCGTTAAACACTCACACGTCTGTCGAGCTCATCATATATTCATACATTTTTACTGAACATTCTACACAAAGTTACAAAATCATTCACTTGTTCTAACGATTCTCCATTTATACCAAGTTGACAATCATTTCCTGATCCGTCCTTATTAAAAACTATTACCGTAATTTTTAAAGCATTCATACGAATATCCATTCTGCCTGACAATTTAGTGAACTCTGCAAGTTGTTTTCATTCCCAGCCAATAATACGGCAGCGTTCTCACATTCACATTGTCCATTTGTACATCGACCACGTCCTCACAAGCATATATCGTACATTAAACCATCATGGAGACAGCCCCACCCTGTATAACACTCTGTTCTGCGCTTTACTTCCATCATAGACCGCCATAGTTGCATCTACTAACCAGTCATCCCCACCATAGCCTGCTCTCTAAGAACATTTCATAACATAGCCCTTTCCCCAGGTTAACACATGAACAATAAACTTTATTCCTTACTGCTATACATTTCTCAAATATCTGGTCCATCCCAAATCTTGTCTGCAGTTCTATTACCCAGCCTCTCAATTAGAACTATCCCAAAACTTTGTATGGAATACTCAACAGACTAATTGCCGTACAGTTCTTACATTCACTCTTTCAGCATTCTTCCAGTCGTCAGGAACACACATTCTCTCACTCCCTGTTATATCTCCTCACTCCAAACCTCCACCTTCTCATTCTATCCTCATCCTCCAGCAACTAACATCATTCTACGGTACCATCATTGACCATCACGTTCACACTCTCTCCTCTCAGCTCCCATCACAGACAAATATTGCACATTTTGAACTAGTCCCTAGTTTAGAGTAGACCGTCTTGTTGGTACTTATTGGTGGTGAACCTCTTTAATACCTTAACAACAGGTTTGAACTATTTTGAAGGTGATTTGGAATACGGTGGAGCTATAAATGTAAACTATTGTTTTTTTATCAACCCCGATACAAGATAGTTGGCGTTGTGCGAGTCTCGAACAAGATAGTTGGCGTTGTGCGAGTCTCGAACAAGATAGTTGGCGTTGTGCGAGTCTCGAACAAGATAGTTGGCGTTGTGCGAGTCTCGAACAAGATAGTTGGCGTTGTCAGAGTTTAGAAGTCACCGACCAAACCAATAGTGTTGCGAGTGTAGTGTTGGGGGTACCAGACACGAGTATCCCCTCCCTACAGGATTACCCGGCATCCCTTGCAACTAACTAATGGACCATCAAGGTGTGCTAAGACTTATAGACCTGGTTCGCAACGATAACCTTTAACATTATGTGCAGAGTGCCTTACAGCCCCGGCCGGTGGACACGTCTACTGACCTGCAACACCACACATGCACCCACTCAACGTACATCGTACTTACTCTGGAACTGTTTGAGCAGAATGCTGGCCTTCCGTTCGTTGTCGTAGAACCTGACTGGACCCTGCAACACAACACACACATCACTACATTCGCGTGGAGGGAGAGTGGGAAACGTCTGGCAGCCCCATTTAGAAGGAGAGGCGGCCTTGGATATACATCATGTCCCCAGGTATGTAAGTTAATCTGATGCCCAGTTCCCGAGTTTCGATAGGAAGGGTTGGCGAAACTGTCTCGACAGGGGAGTCCCCGGGCTTCCTAAACATAGCCTTGTTCTCACCGCGCCCGAAAAGGGGTAATTTCGTCAGACAAAGCTTCAACTTTTAGAATTCCAGGGTATGATGAATTAATCTTAAATTAAAAATGTACCAAACAGATATTTACCACACGTCCAGAATATTAGCAGAATTCCTCTAGTGTGGTAGTGATGAGAAAGGTGGAATTTTAGAAGTAATACACCCACATTTGCGTGTAGATGATCTAGGGAAAACAACACCTTAGCACAGTAGTGGGATTAATTCACTTATTAAGTTGTGTACTGGTTGTTTGAGCTTAACCTAGCTACACCCTAGACCAAACAACACCACTAGAGCCAGGCTCGTAACGTGCCTCTGGACCGGTCCCGACCGGGCTTGCTCACATGTCAAGGGGAAAGACCGCGCTCAATATTGGACCGCATGACTTAGTTGCCGGACAAACACGGTAACCAGGCCCCAGAACGTTGATAAGACGCTGTACCTACTCTCTTCAGTTGGCGCCAGTCAGGTACACTATCCGTGCAACCAAGTGAGCTGTAGGCCATGCACGGAGTCCTCTCTCCATCTCGGCTCGATCTGTGGGGATTCCCCACGGTCACTCTAGCTCTAGCTATACTCGCTTCGGGCTGTCTACTTTCAGGGGTAGCTCCACGCCCTCGAACCAACAGTGTAGTCATGTATCGAGGCTAGCTGTACTAGGGTTCTCTGCCAGTCCACCTCACTATCTGGAACCAGGTGCATGTTCCTCGTGCCGTGATGGAAACATGTAAGTACCATACAGTTGGCTTGTATTCGCCTGGTGGGCCGTGTTGTCACAGTCGGGCCATTACAAACTAAATGTCCCGTTTCACCAACTAAATCTATCATTTATAGTTCCACGACGGGCTCCATTGAGCTCCGCACGGTCGCTGTAGTCGGGTCTAAACATAAATAACATTAGACCAATTAATAAAGTTAACGATGTAAAGAGCAATTACACTCATTTACATACGCGAGGAGGGTTAACAATTCTGAGGGCATACGTGGATGTACGTGGATGTACGTGGATGTATGTGGGCATACGGCACAGTGAACTTTATTTGCTCAAAACAGGACAAGCGCTAGCTGGTTTTTAACCCCCGCTCGAGATATAAGCATACGTTAATTAGGCTATTGGACTATAAATGAGGAGGGTGCAGTTTTATTTGCATGTAGAGAGAGTGGGACACCATTTAGACGACACCTGACCGGGATTCAAACCCCTTAGACAGCGCGACCACCATTGTGGGCCGATATGTCCATTTTTTGCCTGGAGAGAGGGGTGTAAACCACTTTATTGAACAGGACCGGCGAGGAGGATGACTTCTCTCCTCATCATTCACTAACGAAATAGAACACAATATTACTAAGGTCTCTTTCAGGAGGACAAACGTATTTGAGATAGTTTCTGTTTAGTGCGACTGATGTTTTCTTAAGATAGTCAACAAGGATGGGCTCTCAGCGTGTAGGACCTCCTTATACTGACGTCTTCAGCCAGGATTCAAACCAGAACGTTGTCCGTCTTCTGTCTCGCTGCAATCCTCTTCCTCCGTCTGTTGCTCCCTGGTCGGAACAAACATGGCTACTTCTCACTCGAGGGATGGAAAATAATAAGAAGAAAGGGGTGGGCAGGTCCCGTAATTCAATTAGTGAGCACCCCCCCCCCACGTCATACATGACGGCCGGAGGAGGGGTTGGTGGTAATTCCTGGACAGAGGGGGGGGGGATGTGTGGTGAGAATTGGAGGACTACCACAGTTATAGTTACCAGAACAAAACATAAATAATACCGATATTAGTTACTGACGGTCATTCTCACAGGAAGGCTCTTTTAGGAAATATAAACACAGTATAATTCTCACAGGAAGGCTCTTTTAGGAAATATAAACACAGTATAATTCTCACAGGAAGGCTCTTTTAGGAAATATAAACACAGTATATTGCGGTCTAGTTTGATTACACTTTCTTNCCCCCCCCCACGTCATACATGACGGCCGGAGGAGGGGTTGGTGGTAATTCCTGGACAGAGGGGGGGGGGATGTGTGGTGAGAATTGGAGGACTACCACAGTTATAGTTACCAGAACAAAACATAAATAATACCGATATTAGTTACTGACGGTCATTCTCACAGGAAGGCTCTTTTAGGAAATATAAACACAGTATAATTCTCACAGGAAGGCTCTTTTAGGAAATATAAACACAGTATAATTCTCACAGGAAGGCTCTTTTAGGAAATATAAACACAGTATATTGCGGTCTAGTTTGATTACACTTTCTTATTGGAATTGAACCCGGAACCTTTGGTTTAGTACGCCAATGCTCTAACCACTGAGCTATCCAGGAGTCGTTCTTCACTCATAATTTAAGACAGAGTCTGTGATGGACGTGTTGAAATTGTGAGCTACATATGAGTGATCGCTCTATCAGATAACTCGGGCCCCTTCAACTCTGGAGGGCTTTATGTTGACAACTGTACATTGACAACTGTACATTGACAACTGTACATTGACAACTGTACATTGTCAACTGTGCATTGTCAACTGTACATTGACAACTGTACAATGACAACTGTGCATTGACAACTGTTACATTGACAACTGTACATTGACAACTGTACATTGACAACTGTACATTGACAACTGTGCATTGACAACTGTACATTGACAACTGTGCATTGACAACTGTGCATTGACAACTGTGCAATGACAACTGTACATTGACAACTGTAATGACAACTGTGCATTTACAACTGTACGAATACAACTGTACATTGACAACTGTACATTGTCAACTGTACATTGACAACTGCAATGACAACTGTACGAATACAACTGTACATTGACAACTGTACAATGATCTCGTCATGATGGGTTAAATAGACAAGATATTATACTTGTTAGCCACGGCGATAGTCGCATATAAATATCTCGACGATATAATTGTGACTAACAGATAAAACATCTGACCCTGCACATCCGGGACCCACCGTAACTGGTTCTGGCAACTTCCGAGAGCTCGAGCGAGTTGTTGGTCTCGTAAGTGTCAGACTTCTGTGCTGGCGGCCGGGGTTCAATACCCGGTCCAGGCACAGATTTATCTGATTTCCAAACCCTTCCTTCACCTCTGACAAGACGTGTATTAATCACAACTTGTGAATGTGGGGATTGCCAGGCCTCCACCGTGGTTCGGATTCCACGTTAAACTGTAGGTCCTCCATTTCATCTCACAATCACTCTACTATTACACATTAGCGTAAGTGCGTATAACCCGAACGGGTAGTAAGACGCGGTGCTAATAATAATAATAATGATGGGGCAATTTAACCTGACACTTGAATATCGGTTGTTTCTAGAGCAGATCACGGTGTCAACCTGAGCTTGTCCGTCCTTATCGACACATCTGCGATCTGTTTACAAGATGAACATCTAGAACACTGAGCACACCTTGGGGTAGCTCAGAGATAAACATTAGATTGGTAGAGAATGCTCGGTTTCCCGGAGATAACTGTTGTAATACTGATTGGCTGACTGGAAACTACAAGTGGAGCTTTACGCAAGATAGCAGTGGACGAGTATACTTCCTTTTGTCCGTGATATTATTGGCTGTATTTCCATGTAACACCCTCGTGTTCTATCTTTGTGTGGACCGGTACCTCGACCATGCGACCCTGGCGGCAAACAGAGAGATACTCACAGTAACACCCTCGTGTTCTATCTTTGTGTGGACCGGTACCTCGACCATGCGACCCTGGCGGCAAACAGAGAGATACTCACGGTGACACCCTCGTGTTCTATCTTTGTGTGGACCGGTACCTCGACCATGCGACCCTGGCGGCAAACAGAGAGATACTCACAGTAACACCCTCGAAGCTCGTGTTCTTGAGAGCGTCCAGGAACAAATCCTCCCAGAGCGGGTCCCGGTACCGGAAGTCCACCATGGTCTGGTTGTGCCGGATGTGACGTATCCTGTGGGCCACGTGCTGGATGGCCAGCGCCACGGCCCACACCCCGTCGTACGTGTAGCCGTGGAACCTGGAGTATTCCACACCTCTCCTGGAGTCGTACTCCAGCAGGTACTCCTCGGCCGTCTGGAGACAGGGAGCGCGCCATCATTAGCACCAGTCTCGTCTTATTTGGTCGTGGAAGTCAGGGTTTGAATCCTGATACCGCATTACCTCAAGTGATTTTGACCCATTGATATGTTTTAACTTTTATATTTGGAAGCTAAATCACAATCACAATAAATATGAATAATTCCTCTAAAACTGTATATAATAGCTCTTACCAGCAACTTAGTTCTTGCAGGGGCTGTACAACACCATCTGTAGTTTGCAAGTGAGTATATACATTCTGTGATTGTACAGTCCCTCTACAGACTGGAGGACTACAAAGTTGAGCAATAACTTTCAGTGAACTCCGCTGGGATATGAACCAGAGACTATCGAGCTGGACTGAGGCCTTTCTGAATCACTCAACATTAATATTGTTAAGAGACCAGGATGAGAAGAGAGAATGGACAATGGACTCACCTGAGAGGGAAGCGAACCTCCACACTGTCACATCATGTGACTTGTGACCGTAAATACAGTCTTACCAGCCATCTAACATTGGTCTCCTTACATCTGGTAACTAAGGTCTAGTAATGAAGATACACACGAATGAACTTTTAAAGAGGAAACTTTCTAATTATAATATTTGCCAACAAAAGAATCTCTCCTCGAGACCTCGTATCTCTTCAATTATCTCCTGATTATAGTTGAGCAACAAATCTGTATTCGAGGTTGTTGGACCAAAGTTTATAGAGCGAGGGTGCTCCGAGGCGCGACTGATTGCCTGCTAACAGGGGCACGACCTGTCCCTTCATTCGCTAACAAACAACATTAGTTTGGTTTCGCCCGACAGACTGCATTGTACACGCTACTTTGTGGTGGATTTAATTTGTTTTAAAATAATGACGTTGAAATTATTATAAATTTTATATAGATTATGTTTTATGATATAGTTTATTGATTTAATTCTTTTAAATTCATTTAATTAGTTCTCTTCAAAACTCAGTGATCAGATTAGCCTTGGAGTGGTAGAGAACCTTATTAGGTTTTAAATGTAATTCTGGAAACATTAGTATAAATGATTATCAACCTCTACTGTGAACAATAACAAGCAATAATGTTGATATAACATAGACAAGGTTTGAAGAGGGCTAGGTTAACACCCCCTCCGGACATCACGTGTTGACTGGCGAGTAATTCAACCTCCACATCGTGCTCCTATCGCCCCTCCCCTCCCCCCAGTGTGGACACCGCTAATACAATCAAACTGTGATTATTGGTTAATGGCGGGTTAGCGTGTCTCGCCTCAAACATAAGATCATGGATCACACCGTACAACAAGGGGCTAAGTGCACTATTTACAGAGCCAATGCCTTCTGTGGGGAAGTCTATAATATACTGGCTCCCTCCTAGATAACGAGTAGTTAGAGAAAGTAATAGATTAATGGGAATAAAATACAGTAGTGTTTAGAAAGTACACGTGAATGACTCTGAATAAAGTTAAATGCAATTAATGTATCGCTGGGGTTAGTTTTGTGATTTACTAGGCAGTGGTTACAACTCTCGCTTCATGGGGTTTGTAGGTCGTTGGTTACAACTCTCGCTTCATGGGGTTTGTAGGTCGTGGTTACAACTCTCACTTCATGGGGTTTGTAGGTCGTGGTTACAACTCTCACTTCATGGGGTTTGTAGGTCGTTCCGTAAACGCGAAGATTAACTCTTCATACAAAATCATTACTCTTACATTGCATACGAACTATGTCACAAATATTGTTACATTTTCAAGATGACGACGACTTTTTTTCAATTAATTTCTCAAAGTAAACATATTTTGGTTCAGGTACATGATACCCAGCTGTAGCCTACGTCCTGCAGTCCTCTGTTAGATACCCGGCTTGGTTAACCATCTGAAGGCACAATCCCAGTCCGAATCGCTAATACAAATTTCACTTTCTAAACTTCTTACCTCTTATCTTATTTAGCACTATTAAATTAATTGTATTATAGTGTACAATAAATAATGGTCGTTTTGTATAAATGTCTCCTTTTTTCCCACAGTAAATGGGCACGTGCTGAACCAAATTTGACCCCAAACACATACAGGTGAAATAGTCACTATGATTCTTTAACACGTTTAGCGCCGCGTGTTTTCCTGATGCAAGCCCGCTCATCATGACTGTATGACATCTAGTCTAGCCAAGCTATTTCACGGCGCTACGAGCAACTTGAACTTGCCTATAGACGGACACAAGCGGACAAACAAATGAACATCGCTGTGCGAACAGAAGTAAAATAAATGTATCGTATTTTGGTGTTTCTACCTCTGCTTGGAGATCTTGTACATGCTACAGTATCGCTGCTTCCTATTGGTTGTTACGAGGGTGAGGCTTAACGCTCGTAGATATAGGCTCAAATGTGATGAGTGACTCTTTTCAAAGGAACTGCTCTAGACTCTCCCACTAGGGCAGCTTTCAACACTTGCCATCATATAACATGCGTTTACATCAACGGTTAATAAAAACTTTATCTGAGCGAAAAGTATGATGAGAATACTTTTAAAATAAGTTCACCCTCATCAAAATGGAGAGATAATTACAGTCGCATTTGGAAAACCCGCTACTCGCCCAGCCAAACGTCCCCGACCCGGAAATTACGGTTTGTGGAGAGCCTTACACCGTACACTGCGTGACCACAAGCGTCTTGGAATACTCCGGGCTAGTCTTATTTAACATGGTTTCATCTCCTGTGGACGGTAAGAATGTCCCCAGCAACGCGTCAACCCGCATAACATCTCCATCTCTCGCCGCTAGATATCACTTCTGGGCCGAGAGACCGCCACACAAACATTCAATAGAGATCCTGGCGGAGGGATATTCGTCAATATTAAACAAAGCATTTTTATTCGTTATGTTGGTGAGGTTAATTAGGAGTTCACTAGACAAACTCGACACTCGCACGTCAGGCTCCTTGTGGGGCTTAGTTTACCCCCCCCCTCCAACTTTTGTACGAGCCTGAAGAACAAAAGAGATACGGCAATCTTACCACCGAGTGGGAATAAAAATTCTCTATTTACAGTTGCAGACGGGTGTAGAGGGGTGTAGAGATGACGATAAATGAGGGAAAGAGGAGGGGAAGAAGGGAAATGGGGGTTTGGGAGGGAGGTTTTGCATCACTCCGTCCTTATCGGCCCAAACAGAGTAATGCTGACTTGAGCGCATTCTGTGAACTACGGCTGTTACTAGCATAGCAGGTTGGGAGACAGTGAGACTACGGTTAGTGATACACTTGTTTGTAGGTTTGTGAGGTCAATATGTACTTGTTTGTAGGTTTGTGAGGTCAATATGTACTTGTTTGTAGGTTTGTGAGGTCAATATGTACTTGTTTGTAGGTTTGTGAGCAGGGGGTGTATGAGGTCAATATGTACTTGTTTGTAGGTTTGTAACGGGGTGTATGAGGTCAATATGTACTTGTTTGTGAGCAGTGGGTGTATGAGGTCAATATGTACTTGTTTGTAGGTTTGTGAGGTCAATATGTACTAGTTTGTAGGTTTGTGAGGTCAATATGTACTTGTTTGTAGGTGTGCGATTCTGTGACCATTTATTTTTTGGATTATCCTATTAGAGTGTCTACACTTTCGGTAGGTAATCCAACATCTATAAGCCACATAAGTCTATGACTGCAGGTGAGGTATCCAGACAGGGCTATTGACGTCATCACTTGACTCTAGATTTGTACAAACTGTTCTTGGATTTGAACAAACGAGAAAGTTGTTTTAGGCAAGGTTTTTGTCTGCTCACTAATCTCTGATCTAATTTAACATTTTAAAAACTCTCTTAGAGTTGCCGCTTCATGTATAGCTACCGAACTTTTTGAAACGATGGAATTTGTGTTATCTTTTGAAACATGCTGTGATCTATGTTGAAAACATTGTTACCCCCCGTCAATTCCCAGTGCCACTGTTGCTGGAAAACACCCATACATTCTCTGGGGCCGGGAAAGGGGGAGTGGGGTTGTTCTAGAGCACCCACAAATAACATCTAATAGGTGAGAGAGGTTCCAACATTTTTCCATACCCCTTCGCCCCTCCATCCTAACAAACTTTTGCAGGTTATGTTTCACTTGGCGCTCGATATTCCTGTCAACGACCGTGTTTTATTATTCTCCCTTTCTGATGCTGCTACCAACCTGACAAGAATTATTCCCCACGAAGCGGGAAAGACTGAATCGCAGAAAACATACATCCCGGGCAGAAATCCAATAGAGCTTAGTTTTATTCACCCCCCTAGAGTTTTCTAAGGGTATGGGGTTGTTTTCAAATCTTATTTTAGTTTGAGTCGGGTAAGGGATCCGGGGTCATGCGTGGAAAACTAACACTTGTATCGAAACTCAACATGAGAGCTCCATTTAGTTAATGATTAGAGGATACCATGGTGACTTGGAGGACATTGTGGAGGTATGATTAGATGATACCATGGTGACTCGAAGGAGGACATTGTGGAGGTATGATTAGATGATACCATGATGACTTGAAGGAGGACATTGTGGAGGTATGATTAGATGATACCATGGTAACTTGAAGGAGGACATTGTGGAGGTATGATTAGATGATACCATGATGACTTGAAGGAGGACATTGTGGAGGTATGATTAGATGATACCATGGTAACTTGAAGGTAGGACATTGTGGAGGTATGATTAGATGATACCATGGTGACTTGAAGGAGGACATTGTGGAGGTATGATTAGATGATACCATGGTAAATTGAAGGAGGACATTGTGAAATTATGACCTCATTGAATGCAATAGTAACCTTAGGTGAAATTCATAATTAAAATTTCGGGACCTTTTATACAAAATAAATGTCTAAGAATTCTACGACCTTGAATTATATTTATTTTAATCTCTTCAAAATTTGCGGGCATTGAGCTAGCAATTGATATAGCGTTTGTAAATTACTGTAAAGATTAAACTTTTGTACCTCCAAAACGGCGTCTTAGAGGTTAAACGTCTTGTTGGTACTTCCCGCGGAGCAATATCTGTTTCCTGTGACGATCACATAACTCAAATTGATGGTTTATTCCCACGATACCTCTTGATCGTGTTCCAGGTTAGTCACCTTTGTCTCAGTAGCTGAGTGGTGTAGGGTTCCAAATGAAAGCTATGAAGTATCTTCCCCTTGTTTTCGTAGTGAGCCCATGTATTTGCAATAATTCTACACGGATAAGGTTTGGTCGTAGGTCGAGTGGTGCCCAACTGCGATATGACAGTGGCGGCTATGCGTCAGATCACTAGTGCTGCTAGTGTTAACTGGTTAGACAAGCGTCGATAGACTGGATGGGTAGTAAGGCTCTCTGGACCACTGGTCACTTGCATATCTTATCCACAAGTTAATTTTCTTTGCAACATTTCTCTTTGAAAGGAGAACAAACCCACAATTTATTTTTTAATATGACTACAAAATATCCTAGCATTAAATTATCATCTTTGCTTCTATATTTTAATATTTTTTCGTTATCTTGGTAATTTTTTCGTAATTGTAAGCGCAGTAGAGGTTTTAATTAAAATCACGCAATTAAAATCTTCTCTGGAATACTATAGTCCTCTCTTTTACTATTTCATTTTTAATTTACTTTTATTTATTTTGTTACTCGTCTTCCTTTTTATTTGCTTATATAAAAAAAAGCGCCCTCACCTCGAACGCCCATTTATTTATTCAGGTTTTTTATGGGGTTAGGGGTTAGCGTAGTTTTTCTTCTTATTTTCCACGCCTTCATTTATTTACTTTTATTTGTGTCCCTCCACCTTCGTGTGAGCTCTTGTGTGGGAATGAAAGGGCGAGCTTTCAATTTCTGAATGTCGATATAAAGAGGGAACGTGTCGACATGTCTCCACCAGCTCAGTCGTCATGTCTCCACCAGCTCAGTCGTCATGTCTCCACCAGCTCAGTCGTCATATTAACAAACAAGGGTGACTTGAACAGAACATTGGACATAGAACTTGGAAACTAATAGAACATAAAAAGATACGAAACGTACAAATAATTAAATTCTTACTGAAAACTCGAACTTCAGCTTAAGATTTAAAATACAATACTAGTTATTGATTTGTGTCAGGTATAACTATCCTCGGTACATTTGTATTTATAAAGTTATAATCGTTTTATTCCCTACATTGATCACGTGGTCTTGTTGGAAACTGGACGGATAGTGACAGGAATGTCCAGGTTTAGATCCCGGCTGGAAACAGTTTCCACGTGCAATTTGGCGCTGTGTTTACTAGCCTACATTTCCTCTAAGTCACCTTATCAATGAGTGATTACGATATTGTCGAAAACAATAATTCCCTCTGCCCACCACGGCCGGTCAGATATTTGGTGAATGTTTGTTATGGTCATCGCAGAACTTAGAACCGGAACTACTTTTAAATTAAGAGAAACAAATCTTGTCTAAGTCAACAAAGTCCATGAGGAATATTCAACAACTGTTGATATTAAAAAGTGTAGGACGTCAAAATAAACATCAACTTGAGCAATGTTTTATTTATTTTGGAAACATATTGTGTTTAACTCAGTTTCCCTTCAAGACCACCCTAACAATTGTTATGAATGTGTGAACTGTGGGGTCATGTGGCATGTGTGTACACATACACACACACACACACATGCCACATCTCAGAGCTGACTAGATATAAACTAACACGTGTAAATATATATCGGACTTCTGTTCCTCGGTCCCGGCAAACCCTTCCTTCACCTCCGACAAGACGTGTATTAATCTCAACTTGTGAATGTGTGGAATGCCACCGTGGTTCGGATCCCACCAGCTTGTAGAGCTGAACGCTCCTGGCCACGGATAACCTAGTCTTGTTTTAGTACGGTAAACACCAACATTATCAAGGGTAAGTATTGGAAGGGTGGCTTAGGATAAATGCACCCGCATT
The DNA here is from genome assembly GCA_902151425.1 of Timema shepardi. Taxonomy (NCBI): domain Eukaryota; kingdom Metazoa; phylum Arthropoda; class Insecta; order Phasmatodea; family Timematidae; genus Timema; species Timema shepardi. Next base: position 2,450 of record CABFVX010010042.1, on the reverse strand, counting down.
AGCATTGGAAGGCGATGGTAAGCCACGTCACCAAGAATCCGACATAGATTAGAACTTCGATCTCTTCATGACAGAAAACCCAGCGTATTGCGAGCCTAGCACCTTAGACTGTGTGAGCTCTGCTCTCCGTGAATGGTTGTAATCCCAGTTTCTGCCATCAAGGGATCCCTCCTGGCGGGACGATATTTCTATCCAAGACGTGATAGCTGAGAATAACACGACGTTTTGTTCCGGGTCATTCCCTCGTCCAAGACGTGATAGCTGAGAATAACACACGACGTTTTGTTCCGGGTCATTCCCTCGTCCAAGACGTGATAGCTGAGAATAACACGACGTTTTGTTCCGGGTCATTCCCACCGGTTACCTCACCCCACAATCTGTTGTATAACTTTCAGGATCATCTTGATTTGATGGATGTCTGTGTTGAATACTGGAGCTAGCAACATGGCAACATTGTATGGCAACATTGTATTAGCCTGAACGACTCCCGCGAGACGTCTTCTCAACTATACCATCAAGTCTGATAGTTTACCAAGAGACTAGTCTTAACGAGGACATTTATTAATATTATTACAATGAATATGTAAACAACGTTAAAGTGTTGAGCCCTCTCCGGAGTGGCCGCAATATACAGGACTACCACAACAAGGGGGTCAAAAACTGGCGATAAAGAGGTTGTTACCAACATTACTAAAAGTGTAGATGAGAAGTGTGATAAGATATGTTTTACAACAACAAACAATATCGCTCCACACGAAGCAATAGAGTTGCCCACACCGTCAACTGTCTGTCGCTCATAAGTTCTTGGTACGGAAAGCTATCTTGTTATCTACTGTCGGTTTGTTTTTGGCTACATAATCTTTAATAAATATGTATTATTACATACTTGGCTAGAAATGTATTTAACCTAGTCATAAGTAATGAAAAGTGAAATGTCTGCCGGGGGCTGGTTGTTGTGTCTGCCACAAAAAATCCCCAAAACTGACCTTTCCCTCGTGTACTCGGTTAAGTTGGTGCTAATTTTTCTTTTATAGATCTGAAGTTTACCGGTAATTATTGTTGCCGGGCGATAGTCGCCTCCTGTAAAACGACTCTAAAGCTACCAAAAGATGTATTTGATAAACATAATTGAAACAAATGCCGGCACAGCTAATTATCTCCCCTAGATTTGTTCATTACGTCAGTCAATCGCTCGTTATCCACGTGCCTCGAAGAGGAATAATTAAAACACGCATGTAACACAAATATATAAATATATACCTACCTGTATAGCATATTTTCTGGTTGGAATCCTGGTTGAAGATCCAAAGTGAACACCGTACTAAGTACCAACATTTCATATTCGGCAATAATCATGAGTTCCGACTGGACTGAGTGACTTACGATTCCAGACACCGTGATCTCTCCATTGGTTGACAGAGGCAGAAGGTCCGTTAGGATGCAACCTTCCAGGGCCGTGGCCAGCTCCAAGCAGGTACAGGAAGCAACGCCTTCCTCTTGCAGCCACCAGTCCTCCGTGTACGTCCCCATGATGAGCCACTGATATTTGCGGCCGAACATTCCCGACCTGCAACCGACAACACCCGACACATGAGCAAGGGGTTACTAGTGGCCGAACATTCCCGACAACACCCGACACATGAACAAGAGGTTACTAGTGGCCGAACATTTCCGACCTGCAACCGACAACACCCGAGACATGAGCAAGAGGTTACTAGCGGCCGAACATTCCCGACAACACCCGACACATGAGCAAGAGGTTACTAGCGGCCGAACATTCCCGACAACACCCGACACATGAGCAATGCTTTGAAAATTCACGTTTTCCTGCCCCTGTTAGCGTAGACGAAATATTCGTAGCTTTACTAGGGCTTACAAAACATAACTTGAGAAATCAGAACATAACCCTTCAGTCGATGTTCCACAAGTCATTTAGTGGTTGAGGTTGCATTAAACCTCGTTGAGGCTGCATTAAACCTCGTTGAGGCTCTGTGAGAAAACTGTTCTATCCAAGCTGTAATACAGACAAATGGGAATTAATGGGCTAATTACAAAAAAACATCCAGAACAATTTATCAACTTTTTGTCACTTGTTATTAAAATGAAACGGGATGAAGGGTGAAGAAAACTGAAGAAAACGGAACGTGGGCAAAAAAGAACGAAAAAAGGGGGAAGGGAAGAAATAATTTAAAGTGACGTCATACTAATGTGACGGTTGGAGAGGGTCTGTTTGGACAAAAACGAGACATGTCCAATTACGACAAATTTGGCGATTAAATGACCTGGTCAGGCTACACACATATTTACTAATTATGAGGAGGGTTGAATTTAGAGGAAGTGCACCCGCATTAAAGACATGGGGGATATTCTCCTGGTTACTTAATCAGGGTGCAAGGTCTAAGATTAACGTAAGTGTCTAGAGCTAGTCCAAGATGGCCGCGTCTCACCTG
>CABFVX010010041.1:0-15685 GCA_902151425.1 Timema shepardi | reverse complement strand
TTTTTCAGGTTTGGGTGATTGTGAAGTTTCAGCTAGTCGAAGTAGGTTATTAATGAGAGGTTTAGGGTATCCCCTCTCTGTAAAGGTTTCTTGAAGATTTTCCAGGTGGGTTTGAAGACTTTCTGGAATAGATCTTTTAGTGTTGAATGGGTGGCAGCTATCAAAATCCAGATATTGTTGTCTATTAGTGGGTTTAAGATGCACCGAGGTTTTGAAGTGGCCATCTGACAGCCTAATGTCCACATCGAGAAATGTTGCCTGGTCGTGGGATTGATTTGGGGTGAACTTCAGAGCCGAAAAGGAGTTAAGGTTATTTAAAAATATGGTAAGATTGTCTTGGCCTGCTGTCCCCACCATGAATATGTCATCGATGAAGCGAAGCCAGCAAAGTGGTTTGTTGAGTTGGTGGTCAAGAAATGTTTTTTCCAGTTTGCCCATGAACAGATTGGCATAGGAAGGTGCCATCCTTGTGCCTTTGGTTTGAATGAAGTTCTGATCCATGAATTGAAAGTTGTTCTTTTCTACGAATTTGCCAACCAGCTTCAAGAACTAATCACCAGAGAGTCCAACCGACAAAACCTTTCTCCAACCATGGTCCAAATTCTTCTACCAAAAACCCCATAACGCCTAAATTCTACATGCTTCCTAATATTCACAAAGATACCATACCACCACCAGGAAGGCCTATTTTCTCTAGCTGCGGATCACTCACCGAAAGAATTTCAGCCTATGTCGACCTACAAATGTGACCATTTGTTACGGGACTACCATCGCACATCAAAGACACCAACCATTTCCTTCAAAAACTCAATACCCTTCCGCAACCTTNTGCCTCAAAGCACCATACTTGTCACCATCGACGTGGTGTCATTGTATATTAACATTCCTCACGTTCATGGCCTGGCTGCAGTGGAATATTATCTCAACAAGCGTCCGATCAATACCACACCTACAACATCATTTATTCTTGATATCACTAAATTTATACTAGAAAAGAACAACTTTCAATTCATGGATCAGAATCTGATCTGGATCTGAAACTTTGTTGTGGTTTGAAGAAAATACAGTACTTTGGTTAAAGTGTTATTTGCAATTAGAATAAATAAAAACACTTTCCAACTTTTCTCGTAATTTCCAAGATTTAAGCGGAGCCCCTGAGAAAATACTAAACGGGAAACAGTAAAAGTCAGTAGAGAGACAGAAAATACTATAGTATAATATTTATAGTCTAGTTGTTACCGTATTATAGACTTACCTATGATGGCGATAATTGACAAAACCTTCTGTACCAAAATCTAGTCCCATTGGAACTAACTTAACATCTCGTTTACGAAGAGCATAGTCAATAACCCACTCATTTTCTTCAGGCTACAACAAAGAGTAAACATATTTTGTATAAAATAGTAGCATGAGGATACCAAACCCATTAAAAGTTAAAACATACATTTCATTATGTCTGAAAATGAATCCACTTTGAAAGTAGTAAAATACAAACAATTTCCTATAGGTCTCTTCATGTTCAATGTTAGGATAGTCAAGTCTTGTAGATTACAGTGTGAATGGGAGAATCCAGAACCATGTTCAGAGCATTGAATGGCAAGCTCAATGGAAAGGACAAATAGGAGGATAGCATTAGAATGGACCTAAAAGAGATGGGGTGTAATGAGGTGGACTGGATAGAACTATTTCAAGATAGGGATGAATAGGTGGTGTACTTTTGTAAGTGCAGCAATGAACTTTGGAGTTCCTAATGACTTTGAGTGAGTGAGTGAATGAGTGGTGTTCATAATATTTACATGTCTCATTAGCCATTAGTATGATTTTTGATTTTTTTTTACTATAATTATGTCCTAATCATTGGTTGAGAGATGCTTTCTTAAGAATGATACACAACACGTGGTATTCAAAATTTAGTAAATAAATATACTAAATTCTTGTCACAATAGAATAAAAGTAATGACAAAGAGACTGCAACAAAAAGTCTCTGAGAGCATGTGTTAAAAACTATAGAAGATTTGGTTATTTGATTCAGTTAGCCGATTTGATTCCAAATTAAATTTTTTATTATTATTGTTTTTAAATAACATAGCACCAACTGTTACAGCAATTATAAACTATAGCAAGATGAGAATATGAAAATAATATTAAAAGGAGAAAGAGACGAGCAAACTTAAAAAGTAAAAAAAATATGTTTATTAAAGTTAATATATAGTTTATATAGTTCCTCTTGACATTTGGATTATCTTATAGTTAGACACATGCAAAAGGTGAGGTTATTTTTAGGGGAAAAGTGGTATTATTTTTCTCAAAAAGCGATGATGTTATAAGCTGAAAGCGATATTATTTACAAAAATATGAGTCTATAATTAGTATTCTTAAAAAAAACTAGGGCGAAACTGCCTAAATTTTTCATTAATTTTGTGTATGTATCTATTTATTAACATATTTGGAGAGAATCAAATATAATTATACACAGAACATTTCAAATGTAGTAATTGATGTCTCAATATCATTACCTTCAAGTCTTACAAATAGTAATATTGAAATAATCGTTTATCAACTTAGGTTTAGACCAAATAATAACAACACCGAAACATGTTGTCATAGAAGACTAAACTACTATTAAATAAGGAGAAGGGAATACAAATTAATAAGATATAATTTTGCCAAACATGACTATCTATAGCAAGGTCCATATATATATATATATATTTTAATGTCTTTGCTTTGACATAGCGTGAAATTTTTTAAAGGCTGTAAACAAAGAATTGATCTATCGAAATTTAGGTATTGTAGTGTGTAAAAGTAGAAATCGTGATTTTTAATGCTAACCTCAGATAAAAAAAAAGCTTAAATATCCTGAAAACACTCATTTTTCCTGTGATCCATTTTATACATATTAAATAAGTAAAATAGGATAATATTTGTATAGACGGCAGCCCTGGTTTTATTGCGTTGAAAATTATATTACATGATGTGGTATTTGCTAAATTACAAAGAAATTGTGTTGATTTAGAAAAAAAAGCATAAATTCATGTTATTCGTGTAAGAACAGTAGAATTCATGTAAAAATTTGTTTTATCACAAATATAAATTTTGCATGTCTTTGCTTATAGTTAGGGCTTTGCAAGGACTCGTATTTCTAACTCAAGCTCGAGCGTTTTGTAGGCTCGTCATTTTCGAGCTTCTACTTTATGTATTTAATAATCAATTTTTAAAACGCAATAGTAAATATAGTTTTTTTAATTGAGTTAATATCAGCATTTCCCCTTATAAATAATTTGGTTACTTAACAAATTATTAAAAATTAATTTCAATTTTCACATTAACATAATAGGGTTTTAGAACCACTTTCGACCGGTAAATTTATTCAATATTGTCGTCCATTTTGAATTTAATGTATTTAATAATCAATTTTTAAAACGCAATAGTAAGCATAATTTTTAATTGAGTTAATATCAGCATTTCCACTTATAAATTAATTGGTTACTTAACAAATTATTAAAAATTAATTTCAATTTTCACATTAATAACATAATAGGGTTTTAGAACCACTTTCGACCGGTAAATTTATTCAATATTGTCGTCCATTTTGAATTAAACTTGATTTAAGTTGTTCACGTGTATTTCCATGACAATGCAATGGAAATAAAAATAGCTAATAAGATTACTAAATAATTGAATGATTTTACTATTTTGACCGGGTCCCTTTCTAAAATAATAGTTTATGTTAAATTAAAAATGTAATATCAAAAATAACTTGGATTGAAAGTTTTCAAACTTAATATATTTAAATCTCATATAAATTAATATGTTTAGCTACAAAACTAGCTCTAGTTTAGTTACTATTTAGTTATAGAATTATGTTGGTTAAATAAACTGTTTAAAATCAAAGTTAACCTTATTTATTGAAATATATATTTTACCAAACTTACCACGTTTATATTATAAAAAGTACTTACTATTTCATATTGTTTGCTAGAAATATTATTTTTAATTTTGAAGTATGAGCATCAACTTTTATAAACATCGAAAATTAAATTGAAGTCAATTTCTCAATAAAATTATGTCTAACGAGCGCTTGTGCAATTCACATGTGCAACTGTACATAGAGGAATGGAAATGGAACAGAATACGTGATAATACACGATCACACTAAGGAATTATAAACGAAATACAAAACACTTCAAATTTTTAATTGTTTATAATTCTTACAGTTTCTTATACAGTAAATTAAGTTACTGAAGCATATTTTGGGGAAATATTAGCTTATTAAAATGTCAATTGTATTAACTTTTATTCAAGACAGCATAGAAACACACTACAATAATGTAGTGATGGTTGAGGAAGCCAACCTGAAAGGATAGTTAGGTTATGCCTAGATCTAAACAAGCACACTTCTCTATTTCTTATTACACTTACATTCCCCATTTTTTCAAACTTCCACAATTGCACAATGTTTTGAATTCCCGGAGATATTTATTTTTCATATGAAAAGACATAAATGAAAGATTATTATTCCCAAAATTCATACTAATGTGCAACTGTGGAAGTTCTAAAGAAGTGTAAAGTGTAAAAGTTTAAGACGACATGAAGAGAGAAATGTGTTTGTTATTATCTAGGCCTAACCTAATTATCCTTTCAGGTTGGCTTCCTTCACTATCGCTTACTTTACATCACTGTCTTGTCATACATTTCCAAGCCATCATGCAATTACTCATTTTATTAACTTCGTTTTGTAATTGTTAGTGTAATTTTAATGTCCTTAAATTATTATTAGCACCGCGTCTTACTACCCATTCGCGTTAAACACACTTACACTTAAGTGTAATGGTAGGGTAATTATGAGATGAAATAGAGGACTTATGGTTTAACATGGAATCCGAACCATGGTGGAGGCTTGGCATTAAATGTCCTTAAGGACATAAGTGTTGAAACCATTTTGATTATTTGTTTTTTAATAGATTTTTATTTGAGTGTCCTTGTTTTTAAATTGTGTTTTACAAGTGTTATTTCTAATTTTAAAACCAATATTTCCGTTATTCAACTTTTTTTTTTCAAAAGTATTGAATGTTTATAAAAATGATTCATTCATATTCTAAAAACATATGTTTTAATATACTTTTTAACATTGTAAAATTATGAATAGGCCTATACTTGAACTCGGGAGGGTTTAGAAATACTTGACTCGAGTTGGACTCGAATGAAAAAACCCAAGCTCGCAAACCCCTACTGAAAGTTCATTCAAACACTTGAGATATAATGCAGCACATTTTAAATGCAATTAATAAAATGTTGATTGATGCAATAATTAACATTTATAGTTTAATTGTGTAATGTAGCAATTTATAATGTCAAAGTTTGATTGTGAAAAACTATGTTTACAACCAAAACATTTCTTAATGACTGTCGTTTGAAAAAGTGTTGCCTATTTTACGGTCTGTAAGGTATTATTATAAATAATACATTCTCGTGTTTGTTTTGTATATTTCTTAAGGCAGTGGAATGCGTTTCCAGTAAATTCAAGTCTCTCAATTTTTTTAGATAAATGACTATTTAAATTATGCCATTTATATATAAAAAAATCTGTTGTCAATGTAGAGCTAAGGTTTAGTTTACATTATATATATATATATACACACTAAAACTAGTTTGTGATGGAAATAGCAGCATAAAACTAAAAAATAATAAACATAAATTTGTGTTTTAACTTAAAATATATTTTTTTGTGATGCTTATTAGTGGTTGAATGAAGGAATTTTACTCTCAAAGGGAAGTCGAAGTATTCAAAGGTTAGCAAACACCTATATATCTAACACAATAGGTTGTGATAATGTTCCTCACCAGGATCGAGCATGTAGAGTACACGACATAGCCCCCTGTGCTGGACCTAGCATTGACACAGTCAATGGCTGCCAGGAGCAGTTGTCTCTGCAGGTTGCAGCAGCGCTGAATGTCCACTTGATCCTTGCTCATCTTCACTGTGGGGTCCTTCGCTACCACTCCTGTACCCGTGCAGGGGGCATCCAACAGGACACGGTCTAAACCCTTCATTATCTGACAACACCACAGTGAACATTATTTTGTGCCTACTTGAGATGTTTAGAGTGAGTAGGAACACCACATTGGCTCAAATATGGTACACCCTAAAATATAATTAGACCCGAAAGATTTGAGGTGTCCTACAAGAAGAAGATATGGTCTCAAATATAATACGACCTGACATTATGACTATTGACTAACTTATTAACTTTGATACACGATTTTCAAAGCCCTATTTTCAATATGATCACTCAACTGCAGATCTGCCATAGATGATTTTTTACCAGTTACATAGCACAAACACTGACCTACTGAATTACAATAAGAGATCACTGACAATGAAGGGTAGAAATATTATATGCCAATCACAGTCCGGTGAAAATGAAGGGGGGGAAATCCTCTCCGTTTTGACCTTGAGCTTCCCCACCGCCTGCCAATATTGACACACACTCTCTCTTTCCCTTTGTTTTTCCATAGACACATGTAGGAATTTGCCTCTTTTTTTCAGTAAAACATGTGGTATTATTTTTGGTAGATAACTCACCGTGGGAAACTTGCGACCATCGTATGAGCAGATGATTGAATTGACAACACCTAGCCTGTGGAAGTTGCCAACTACAGCTTTTATTCTCTCCTGATTAGCATCGTTAGCGAACAGCACCCCAGTGTTCTTCATAACAGCCGCTACACATTACAACAATAGATCAGCAGACCACTTGCAACATTAATGTACTGGCGGTCAAAATTCTAATAGCTGGGTAAAATGACAAAACTACACAAACATTAAAATGCTTTGAGAAACAATTTTTTCTTCTTCTAGGCACAGAGTCTTACAGGGTGTCCAGCCAAACTGTATTTTAAAATAACCCGACTTTTCTAGCTTTTCCAGAGCTAATTTCCAACATTTCCAGGCAATGTATATTCAAACATTATTTTTTTTAAGATCACAATTTAATGCAATAATATATTTAGTAGAGATGGGCCACTCGAATCTTTGAATCCATCGAATACTGACAAGTATTCGAGATTCAAGGATTAGATGTTTGAGTCTGTCACCTCATAAGCAAAGCATAATTTTTTTAATTCAAAAATTACTGAAGTTAGGCCTACTTGAAAGGCACAACTTAATACGTAAACATTATTTTATCAAACCAAAGAGATAAGCACGAATAAAATCCTTTTTTTTTTAAATAATAATTGTTAGGTGTAGAAAATCTAATGTGCTTACTACCCTATCCTCCTACCTATATGGAAAACTTGGACTCAACCGTTGTAGCGCATGCTCACTTCACGTCACGAACAATCTTGTAAGTATTTAATTTAAGACATTAAAACTCTTCAAAAACTGAAAATCAAAACTAGAATTACAAATAAACTCGAAATAAATAAAACAAATTACAACTTTTTTTAACAGAAATAAAAACACATTACACACGATAAAAAGTTAGCCGCCATAATGTATATGTTTACTCGCCAGAGTGATGATTATATAAACATGATTGTTAATTCTTACTACCCAACTGGTTTTAATCATCTACAACCATGCAAAGAACCCCAATTTATTTCATACGATCCTTAAGTAAGATATTTTGTTGGGTTTCATGAAAAATAAATACTGTCAACAATTGGACATCGATAAAACTGTTTATTTATGGCCACCGGCCTACATATTTTATATCGATTATTTAAAATTGATTCATGATGTAACTTTATAAGGAAAACCTCTTTTCGCTAATTAAAATGGATTCAAGTAATCTGATTACTTAGTAACTGCTATCGAGTTTTAAGAATCAAATAACCACTTGCTAATTCAAATTTGTTTTTAAATTGATTTTAACCAAGTTTTAAAAAAATATTTTATTGAATTGAGAAAATATTCAAACGTAGTCCTTCCTAATAAAATGGGAATGAACATATTGCAAGAGTCGAAAATATGTTTGTGTTTTAAATAGAATGTATTCTCAGAAATCTATATATCGCAAGAATCGAATATATTTCTTATTTTCTACACGAAGATAGATAGTAGATATTTATAAAAGAAAATAATAATAATAATAATAATAATAATAATAATAGAAGTGTACCAATTCAGTAAAAACAATTACCGACTGTTTAAAATAATTGTTCATGCTATAATTATTTACACCGATTAATCCTGATTATTGATTATTTATTAATAACTATAGGGAAATATGCTTAAGACAATGATAACACTTGATGTAATTAATACAAAAAGATTGTATGCATACAAAATATATATTTTATGCATAATGGGTGAACGTTGGAACTAGATTGTTAGTTTTATCAACAGTATGAACTTATATTTTGTTATCTGGTTATGTAATCTTTGCATTACCCACAACTCAGATGCAGTGTGAATATAAGTTTTTTTTGTGATTTTGATTACTGGATTGTTACCTAGAAAATAGTGATTTATATTTTACTTTAAAAAAGATGATTGATCGACATAATAATCGCCGATTATGATTAATTGCTGATGCTTTCATCGGTATTCACATCGGTACACCCCTAAATCATACATACTTAAGCATTATTGAGTTCACTATTTCTAATATATGTTTAATTGTTGAGTATGTTGTTCTAGTATTTATTTTTTAATTTGTTTGTACTTTTATTTTCTTATTAAAATAAATTATATTCCTTCAATGATGATTAAAATTGATCAACAGGTAACTAGAACTAATCTGTTTGTTTATTTCACATGTTTTTTTTAGAAACTTAACTTATTTTATCAACACTTTTAAAAGAGACACTCAAATTTTGATTGATTTGATTTTTAAACAATAATATGAGTATAGATTGTTTAATTTGGCTGGATTTTAACCAGTATTTTGCTAGGGGTGGTTGGGGTTGATTAAAATTGAAAAAATTATTGAAATAAATATTAATTTACAGTTTAGGTCTATACTGTGTAATGTAAGTCTATTTGTAAATCATTAAAATTTCTAACAATGTTAGGATTCGGATTCGCTATTCAAAAATGGAATGTAGATTCAGATTCGACCCATCTCTAATATCCAGACACACAAAGATTATGAAATTAGGTCACTCTATGAAGATTTTAAAAGGTATCAACCTAAAGAGATGGGCTATTGGGTAGTGTGATTTAAGTTAGATTTCAGTGAGATTATATTGAGGCATTAAAATATTGACCCACACAAATACAGCTTAAAATTGTTGTGAGACACATTCTATTATTTCTTCCTACAACATAATAAATTCTCTCGCATGTTCCCGACTATGACTCAACTTTGGCTAAAGAGGGATGGGGGTGGTGGAACCACTTGAAGATAACTTGTCGAATTTGAGATTAGCATGCTCAACAGGGGCAACTGAGTTAAAAGAGATTCCTAGTCTGTAGTAATTGGAGAGAAAAAAAAATTAGTTTTGCTATTATAGATAAAAGTTGCATATTTTATTAGTGAAAATGTGAGAATTCCAGAAATTTGATCAAAATCCCTGACTTTACCCTGACCAAGCAAGTTTACTGACACACTGGACACCCAGTCTTACTACCCGTTTGAGTTATACGCTTATGTAGTAACTACACCAATGGTTTTTAATGGTTAAAAGGCTATATTTATAGGAAATGTACCCATATTTACATGGAGTCTGGAGGTAGAGTGGGAAACCATATATAAAACCACCCTCAGTAAACTCAAGATTTGAACCTTGGTTGCCCCATCATCGCCAGTCTAGTCTACTGCGAGAGTAGCACATTAGACCATACCGCCACCAAAGCGGGTTGGGAAACAAATTAGGATCAAAAGATGATGTTAAGGCTTGTGATCAGCTTCTATAATGTTTTAGAATAATTTAACCCCCAAATGTTAAACTAACATGCTAGACATATTTTAAGACTGCAAAGAATTTGTTCAAAAACCTAATATATTTACAAGTTAAGATTTTAATACGATGTTAGATAAATTTGATGCTCATGGATAAAAATTGATGAAACTGTTTTAAATGCATTAAAACAAGAGGGTATGTAAACCAATCAAGCATTTAACGCTTATTGGTTAGAATATGTTATTGACTGGTATTATTCAGATTATATTAACCCATAGGACAATATTCTTTCTCTTATAAACGTAAATAAAAATTAGTCACGTTTGTTTTATTTAAAAGTAAAATATAAGTCGAGAGAAAGTTTGAAAAAATGTTATATAAATAACTTTGTTGCATAAGATTGATTGTTGTGATATGGCAAAGTATAATTTATTCATAGCTATGGGAGAAGTAATGTGAAACTCTAACCATTCAAATGTATAGCATAAACAAACTAAGCCCCCCCCCAACCCTCCCTTTATTTAGCACCGCATCTTACTACCCGTTTAGGTTAAACACTTTACAAACTCCTTATTTATGAGTAGAAAAGATACAATGTTGGTCATACAAATTGAACAGGAGGAGGAATAATAAAGCCTAGTTGTTAGCCATTCTTCAGGTGAATACAGATGTTATTCATTCAATTTGAGAAATGGTCCTTTATAAGGCTTAATGGAAAGAAGAACCAATAATGCTAACTTAGTTACATGTTTATTTTCAGAAAATAATCGTTTTAAATAAACATTAAGTAGATAAGGGGTCTGCACTAAGCAAATCTCACAGAAATTTTCAGTTGATTGCATAATAAAGCTACGTTGTCACGATAAGGCACTATTACACCATGTTACAGCTTATAAGATATGGTCTCATAGGATTATCCTTCAAGGTAAGAACTCAATACCTTTCAGGGAAAACAAAGTGTACATTTTATTTACTTTCCATAAAGGCAGGGGCAAAAGTATTGAGAGAAATATTGAATTTAAGGAATAAAAAAAACATAACAGTTATTAAAACAATTTTCATAAATTGATACGTAAACTCTCGACCTTTCATAGATATAAATAAATACCTATGAAATTACACAAATGCTATTTTCTAGCATAAATGGAAGTTTATTTTATTACAAAATGTATTTAAACTCTTTGCATTAAAATTATGAATACAAGCCACTGATCCTGCCCCTGTTTGTAAAGAGGTGAGCTGGGAACGCCTATACAGGTTAGACAATGCTAGAATATATGCATTATGGTAAATTATAAATTTGGGTGGCTTGCAAAAAAAATTACATTTGCTTAAAGTAGCTCTAATACACAATTGAGCCTTGTATTAGAGGTAAGAGAGGAGAAGAATGGGAGAAATTTAAAGAGGAAGATGGGGCCATTTTACTAAATTGACCCGGTCACAGGCCGGAAACAGTTGATGATGATGATGATGATGATGATGATGATTAGATAATCAAGACCAGAAATTAAACTATAAAAATAAGTTGGGCTCCTATAATTCACATTTTCAATGGTTTAGCCTTAAGTTCCATTATCTATATCATGGGTCGGCAACCTTTTTGGGCTCCAATTGACTTTTACATATATATCAAAGGTCCTGCGGTCACCCTTTGTTCCTCCCCTACTTTCTCTCGAGACTATACCCCTGAAGTGAAAATATGTGTGTTCAACTGACCGATGTGCGAAGCTTTGCCTCCAGGAGCCGCACACATGTCCAATATCCTCTCGTTCTCTTGAGGAGCCAGAGCCATGACAGGGAGAAGACTGGACGCTCCTTGGATGATGTAGTGGCCTGCCAGGTACTCCGGCGTGGCTCCTACTGGCACAGTGGACGAGTAGATGACAAGGCCAACCTTTGTCCACTTGCCCACAGGGTCAAGGTTTACACCTCTGTTAATTAGGGCCTGTTCAAATCAAGTGTTTATTACTGACAGTGTCTTCATTTGTTTGGTCTTGTTTTAGTTGTGTATATATATATTACAAAGGTAGAAATCAATGTCATATTAACTTGAGTTTTTCTTCCCTATATATAATTCATTCCAATAAATTCTACTTTACAGTTTGAAGGTGGTTTTGCAGGGCACTACATATACATCACACATCGCCCAGTAGTACTAATGTACCATTGCCTCGGGGATACCCGAATGTACTAATAGCACATCCTTTCCTTGGAGGCTCTTTCCATGTTATCACAGGATAAGGATGATAGTGAATTTGATGGTGTGGAACCGGTGGAAACTCTTAGATCTAACTTAAGCCTAATTAACCAATCCTTGGTGACCGTTGGGGTAGTTTATCTTTAGAGAAAATTACCCACGGTCCCAGCCTGGAATCAATCTTGGGATCTCTAGGTTTGTAGCCAAGTGCACTGACCACTATACAACAGGGCTGGTTAGCAAGCCACTAAATTGTACAAATTGTGACAAAGTTTAAGACATAATATACACAAAAAAAGGAAAAAATATGTCAGTTCATTCCTCTTAAATTTCCTGGGGAAGAATATGAGTAGTCTACAAACTGCACGCAGCACACAAAATGCAAAGAATCACAAAATACAAACTTGTCTTTGTGTCTTATGGCTGAACACTACACTTCATCCACCAGATAACTTTAGCTAAGTAAGTGAGAAAGTTGTACTTTTTTTTAATCCTTTTAGCAATTAACTTAACCTTGAGCTTATTATTACTACTATAGTTGGGTTTAAATTAGGGATGGGACCCTCCAATTCCTAAGGATATTCGAGATAGTTTATCATTCAAGACTTAAATACTTAAAAAATATATTTTTAATTTTTCAAGCAAAATTTATTTTAGAGATCTATTATTGCTTATTACTGGCTCAGAACTAACATAATTATTGAAAAAATTAACAACCAGACCCCAGATGAGTAATCTAACCCTTAAACGAATGTATGAATGAATGTTATAATGGATTATAATAAAGAATGTAAACATTTAGTTTATTTACTATTAAATTATATTTCAATTTCCTTTGAGTTTCATAATTATGTTCAAGATTCGGATTTGTAAAATAGTGTATTTGACCCGACTAATTTAAAGTATCTAGAATACAAATATAAAGACCTTGAAAATCAAATCAAATTTTTTTTGTTGGAAATATATATTTACTGCAGGCATAGGATGAGAAACGAGAAAAAATTTATAGATAATTTTACACTTTAGGCACATATTTATTTTTCAGATTAATAATATATCTAACTTGCCTTCCCATTCATTCCAATAAAAAAAAGTAAAAAAAAGAAAATATAATATTAGAAGCTCAGGGCACATTGATCCTAAGTACGGTCGGTTAAAGAGAGAGAAAAACAATGAATAAGAAGCAATTTAGAGGTCTGATAAATAAATTTAAATTCTGTAATTTTGTAGAATTTTTTAAGAGAAAAATATATGTACATAAATATTTATAATAATTATTTTTAAATTGTAAGATTTCCAAATAGATAATATTTTGTCTAACAAATGTTAAGGTTTTGATGTAAGGTAAAATTTAAAAAAAAACCTAGGTCTAATAATATTTATTGGCAAGTAAGTTCTCGCATACCGCATACCTAAGTTGACTAAAAATAATTTAAGGAAATGATGACTATAATCTACTACATATTTAATCAGGAATAAAGGAAACACAACTGAACTAAAGTTAATACGAGGACGGAAGTTGGCTATAAAACAAATGTTACCAACATAATAAAACAATGTGTTTTGTTTGTTTCGGAGGACCAATATTTATTAAAGACATAATTCCATCTTGCTGGTTTATTTAACTATATTTTCTAAGTCACACACAAAAAACAAGACTACAATATTAATAATAACATTAATCTCCTTGGTAACAAAACAAAATTAACAAAAGAATCAGTCTCACCAGCTTAACATAATAAAAATCATTAAGATATTGGCTTTGTATATATTACGACATCCAGCGTGTAGCAGATAAACCAAAGCTCACTCTGCCAAGTGATGATAATGAGAACTATCACGTTCTCATGACAGACAGCCGATCAGAACACAATGTATACCAACACTCCCTCTCAATGAGAGTTTAATTAAGTCCAATATCACGAGAAAACTTCCTAGTCCTCACTGCTTCAAGTGGTTTAGTAAGTATATCTGCTATCATGTTCTCACTTGGAAAGTGCTTTACACTAAGCACTTCTACCCGTTTTAAATCTCAAGCAAAATGGTACTTTGTCTCTTTATGTTTGGTATTTTGGTTCACTTTTTCACTGTCGAGGAGTGTGATGCCATTTTGATTGTCTTCAAAGATCACTGTAGGTTTCACTAATGGTTCATGCAGGTCACTCAACAGTCTCCCAATCCACACTGCTTCCTGTGCGGCTTAAGCAAATGCCACCTTTTCTGTTTCAGTTGAAGATAATGTAAATGACTGTTGCTTCCTGTTTCCTAGCAGATAGTTTCTCTGTGTCAAGAAAAACAATAAATGTGTTAGATAGATTTCCTGTCGATTTGGTCTCCACCCCAATCAGCATCTGCATATCCAATGAGTTGGTTCGACTTTTGTCTGGTAAACCCGCTGAGCTTCAGTTTCTTGTTTTTTGTGGTCTTCAATTAAGGAAATATTCGTTTCCCTTAAGTTGGTTTATTTTGCCCTGGTTCGTGGTGCGTGCTTAATCACCCTTTGATAACCATTTGGCACTTGGCTCTGTAGGTATTTCATCACACACTATGTCCCACAGTTCTTCTTTTAACAGCAACAGATCTACTTTATGTTTACAAATCTGGTAATTAAACCCGTTAAGCTTTGTAACTTAATATTTTGCCTTTTCTGCCATTTTGAAGCACGCTTTGTTAGCACGATAGAAAGGATTATTCCGCTCAGATATCTTTCACGTTCACTCCTACAGGTCACATTATTTGGAGACTGGCCAGTGAGCTCGTAACCTATTGGCCAGCCAGTTCATGCTTATTACACACCTAGGTTGACTAAAAATAATCGAGAGAAATTATGACTATAATCTACTACATCTTTAATCAAAAATAATGGAAACACAACTGAACAAAAGTTAATATGAGGACAGAAGTTGGAAATAAAACAAATGTTACCAACATAATAAAACATTGTACACCAACAAATACAACTATTATAATTGTGTATTTGTAATTAAGCATTTTTGGTATAGAAATAGATTTTAGGATTGATTTAAGAAATTCTTGAATAAAAAAACTCATAACATGAGTTTTAATAACTACTTACACATTAAAACATAAGTTATTTTACTAATCTGAATTAATAAAAGTGAGCCACAATCTTGCCAATAAAAATACCCAAAACATTTCTCAACTGAGGCAGTGTGTCTGGTTAAATCATACGTTTTAATTACTAAACCTCTCACAAAAAGGCTATCGAACTTCAAAGACACTATTTATTTTATTTACCGTATTGGCCTGAATATAAGATGAAAGTTTTTATTAAAAATCGAAAGCAAAAAATAGGGAGTCATCTTATATTTGCGGCCTAGCATCTTATGTTATTAATTTCAACTTACTTTTTGTGTAAAGCCGTTTGTATTGCATATTTCTAACCAAAGTTAATAAATCAAGCACAAAATACGTTTTTACACAAGTAAGAAACTATAAAAATTTAAATTGCTAAAGTATTTCACATGTAAATTATTGTCACGGCATAGCTTCTTGTGTTATTAATTTCAAACTTAATTTATGTGAAAATCTGCGTCTATTACACATTATTTATTAAAGTTAGTAAATCATGCATAACAACATGTTTCCACATGAATACTAACTCGAAAACTTTAT
>CABFVX010010040.1:3270-15686 GCA_902151425.1 Timema shepardi | reverse complement strand
CCCGCGCACCTTCCCGCGTCTACAAGCTAGCACCCCCCACCACCGATTACCCCTTTGCGCCCTGAAACTCCTGCTTCTTCCCTACTGTTCCTCTCTCCACCTTTCTTTCAAATATTTCCTAATCTCTATCCAGAATATTCTGATATATTTTTCTACAGTGGCACACCAGCGTTACCCCACAATAATTTGTACACCTATTCCTATCTACTTCCTTAATAAATAGGTAATATGCCGCACTTCTACTGGCACCTAGTTCTCCTTTTAAATCACTATCAACACCCTGATAATGCATTTATTATATTATAAATTGTCGTATTGATAGTAAGAAAAATATATCTTCATGAATTATGTTTGAAACGCTTCATTTAATGATCTAAAATCTGACCTAACGAATATATAGATATCTAGTAGTCAATGTCGGAAATACAACTGTTTCTATTTGGCAGAACGAACGTAAGGACATCTAGTAGCCCAACGCTATCGTTTTACTTACCTCTAGTAGTCTGACTGAGTCTACAACGCAGCTGTCTTGCTTGACCTCAAACCTCGAATTGATGGGCTTTGTGCGTTTGCAGAGACCTCTAATAACAGAACAAGTAAGCTCTCTACTCATGATGTTTCCCGTGTGACAAGACGTTAAGAGCTTGATTAAAGGGTGTGGTATTATGGGTAAGTATACTAGTTAATTTAAAAAATAAAAACTTGTTCAGTTAATATTTAATAAGTCTACCCATATATAAGATAATAATTTTTTTTTAAGAAAAAGCGTTTATTTTACCAACCAAAACTATGAAATTTTATACAATTTCTTAAATACATATTATATTTTTACTCACATATAATGAGTATCTTATTTTTATTTTAGAGTGAAAGGAAGCTGGACCTAAGTGTTGAAGCTAAATAGTTTTTAGATCGTGTTATTAGAACCTTAATAAGTTAATATTTAGTCTTATAGTGGGAACAAATAATATAAAACACGTGTTTTTTTAATATAATATTAAGATAAATTTTAGTCATAGAATAATGAGCGTGAGAAACACCTACTAAGTATCCTACATGGCCAAAAGGCCTTTGAGGTCTTTAAGATGTATTTGTTTGATTGTTTTAACTATTAATTTTTTTCGAAAGAAAGTTTTATCGATTAAATGTAGGTTTATTTTATAATCTAAACGTATCTTAAACATTTCTCAAAAAAATTAAGAGATTTTTTATCCAACACAATATGTAACAAGGATTAGGTATAAAACATATAAAAAATAAAACAAGAAATAAATTATGATGTATTAAAAAGATTCTAAACAGGTTCCATTGTCACAAAAATTCTACAAATAGATTTTAAGTTTAATCTTTTTAGCACCTTAAACTAAGAGTATTTTTTTAATTCCTGAGATATCTACCATTTATGGATTTATAGTAAATGTTTCAGTTGTTGTTCTGTCGCCATCAGTAGTGTCATCCTCTCATTGCGCTACAAATTGGTCCATATTGATTAACTAGCAGTTCTAATAAAATCCGCAAGATGGGGTTGGCATACAATACTTCAAGTTTGCTTCTGGCAGCCCTCACTAGGTAGCAGCGCTTGTATAATAATAAAATGGGGGATGAACCTATTAAAGAAATAAACATAATTTATCTGCGAACAAAATTATTAATCAAATTATTCTCAGGACCCGAACTTTAATCTAATTAAAATGACTTAAATACTCAACAAAATTGTTCAACATTTCAAAAGATGCATTAAATATGAACAAAAAACTTGTTATAAAGTATCACAACTAAATCAAACAAGCAACTGTAAAAATACAAATTAGAGAATGTATTTTTATTAAAAATCCTAAAGAACTAAACTGCATTCTGCTAGATATAATAATGATTTACAAATATCTGCTTCAGAAGTAATAGCTACCCCCTCCCAACGCAACCCTCTCCATCCTAGTTGCAGTCTCACCAAGAATGTGTATTTCACAAACATAAAAAAAAAAATCATACAAAGTCCATTTAATACATTATCTTTTTATTCCAACACATGAGTGTGGAAAAAAAATATTTGAATTAAGAATTTATAAAATAGTTATAGTACATTAAGGCGCCCGACCGTATCCACTGATTATGTATCCGTGGTTTACCACTGCCCAATTTTGTGTATTTTTAATTAAAGAAAAAAATTTGTTAATACCTCAGAATGTCTACACCATCACCCCACTTCATCTCCTCATCGTGAGCATAGTGCTATCATATCATTATCATCATTATCATAATCATCATTAATTGATCATCTCAACAAGAAGATTGAAGAATAGTAAGTACACTGTAGGGTACAGTATGGTACACGTGATTATTACTTTATTTAATGTTGGAAATGTTTCACTGTGAATAATGTATCAATTAAACTTTACCTTGCTTATGTATGTTACATTGATATCACGTTACATAATAGTTTGGTGTTATCCGTGGTTTCACGTAACCGTGGTAGATCTACAATATTACCTCTGGATATGGAGGCCTTGCTGTATTGAAACCTATACTGATTCAACATAAATACTTTAAAAAGGGCTCTATTTCACTTAAAAAGTTTAAAAATGAGTCTAAGATGACATAAATAAAGAAAATATTGCCTCAAATTACAAAATTACCAAAAATAACCCTATATCAATATACATTCCTACAACAAGGAGATAATGAAAATAGTTTATATAGGCTACTTTGTAACGTTGTATGTGATTAACCCCTCAAAAAAGATGACACGTCATCAAAATTTTGGTCCTGATTGCTATTTTTAAAATAATAAATAGTTGATATAAGGAGTTCAGATGCAAATAACATAAATTATGTAAAAATACGAAACCGTGGAACTAGTATATTTTATTTGACAAAATTGTGTGATAAAATACCTTTTTATTATATGCAATAAAATTTAAAAAAATAACTAACTCGCATTGAAACGGCTGGGTAATCCATTCTACGCTGACCAGTAATCTGAGCTTGGAACTGAAGAAGAAACTGATGAAATGCTATATTTGGAGCAGAAACTTGGACTTTCAGGAAGATGGAAAAGAAATATTAAGAAAGCTTTGAAATGTGATACTGAAGAAGACGTGATAACCTCAGGTGGACTTAAAGGGGTACAAATGAAGAAATCCTTAGAAGAGTGGGTGAGAAGAGAACCATTTTGGATGCGATTCTTTGGTACAAAGCAAACTGGATCGGACATTATCTTTAAGAGTAACTGTCTTCTTCATGACGTCATAGAAGGAAATGTTTAGGGATAGAGGAGCTTAGGAAGAAAGAGGATTCAAATATTTGATGATTCTAAGGAAAGTAGAACATTTTTGGATCTGAAGGAGGAGGCAGAGTTCAAGGTGCATTGGCGGTTTAAATTACTGACAAAAGAAACGGACCTGTCGTGAGACAGAACACATAATAAAAATAATTTGATTATATTATCTTTATCGTATGTATTACATATTAAAATGATGTTATATATAATTTAATATTCATTTTCCAGTAATAAGTAAGAGTTCATACAAACAGGCCCAGAGAAATGTCAGTGTCTTTAATAATATATTTACAATAATTTTGTTTTTACAAGAAGAAATAAAGATCCTGAGAACGGGCTAATCTATTTTGGCTAGAATTAAGCAACTTTGTAATTCGAATAATTATAAAATTAGTAGACTCCAAAGGTGTGGCTTGTTTTAAGAACCTCTAAAAAAACCCGAGTAATTTATTTTGGAATCAGTTTAGTTAGATTTTATGTTTTTAATAAAAGCTTAATCGAAATAACTAGTTTTGTAGCATTAAACTCGTAATATTGACTTATAAAAATAGAAATATTTTTTTATGTCCTCTCGTCTAACAGTCCATTCGGTTCTGACGCATATGTACTAATTAAGCTAATGTGTTAGT
Organism: Timema shepardi; assembly: GCA_902151425.1. Lineage (NCBI taxonomy): Eukaryota > Metazoa > Arthropoda > Insecta > Phasmatodea > Timematidae > Timema > Timema shepardi. The sequence goes on along the minus strand of CABFVX010010040.1, from coordinate 11,780 downwards.
GATGAATAAGGTTGAATAAAGTGGAAGTGTACCTACATTAGCGTGGGAAATAGTGGGAAAACATCTAGAGATAAAACACCCTTAGTACACCAGAATGGGTTTTGAAACCCAATATCCCCGTCATAAGCAGTCCAAACAATTGAGAGAGTGATGCCGTAAACTCTGCGGCCACCGAGGCAGGTGACAACTGGGTTAAGACAAATCAGATAGGCAGGGGATTTTTAAAACTCTTTTTTTTAATATGATGTTTAGGGATTAAGGAAGTATGTTAACAGGAAATACATTGCAAATCTAGCTACAAACGTCAACATAAAAACACCCCCGCTTTGTTGATTTCATGTTCTACTGAACATGAAGGTAAATTCTCCTAAATGGTTTTTTATACTCGCTCCACGTAAATAAAGGTAAACTTCTACTAAAATTCTCCTAATTGGTTTTTCATTCTGCCTCGTAAGTGAAAGTACTCTTCTTTTATATTCATCCTTCCTCATTCCAAACCTGTTAGCGTAATTAGTATATATATATATATATATATTTAGCCCGAATGGTTGTAAGACGCAGTACTAAAAACCCACAAAAATAAAAACAAACACATGTAAAAGACATTCCAAATAGCAAATGCATGATTTAAATTATGTAAATTCCTTGCCAAGAATGTCACAAAAGATGTACTAAACACGCCACAATGTATTCAACAGGCGTGACAACAATTCGACTATGTAAGGAACCAAATCATCTATCGTAGCGTTAGATAAATCAATTAGGAAGTTCTGGTAATAAAACCAGGGTCACCCTAATTATCACTAATCCATGATATGGGCACTGTGAGACCTAATGTTGTACTTGAACCCTTTCTATTCCAACTAAAATATTAAACCATATTGGTGTACACAAGTGCATATAACAATGCTTTATGTTTAATCAACGGTAATAATTTAGGTTGCGTAAATGATGAAATCAGGGGGTGGATGTATATTACCTACTTCCCAATCACCAGCATCCGGATGTTAATTCTGTGTGTTGTAGTGAGTCCATTAACACCCCTTCCCCCCATCCGTTGACCAACACTTCTACCCTTCTAAGCCCCTTCTCTCTTCTATTCTACTGCAACCCGTTTATATGGCAGAATTCTACTCCCTTTTTGTTGGAACCTTGGTCAAAGCCCACCTTTACAATTTAACCCTCCCGCCTCCCTTCCTTCCACATACCCCTTGCCCTTCAAACCCTATATATTTTGAATGGGTTAATTTTAGGTCAGGTGACCCAAAGGTCCCAACGAGAATATAATAATTTTGTATAAATAATATTTTATTTCAGATTTAAATAGGATTTTATTTTTGTTTTGGGTCAGTAAAGATTTAATCCGTACACAGAGTGCTCATGGATTGATTATTAACCCCATTATAATCCTTATTAAGTTCTATAGTTTAAGAGCTATCGGAAATTTATAATACAAATAAAAAACATTTATTTATTTAAATAAAACAATTTTAAATCAGCTCTTAAAATCACGATTTTATTGATGCTTGTCATGGAGTGAATAATTTATAAACAAGCTTTACATAGATTATTATAGAATAGCACATATTAAACACGAGATTTAAACGATTAATTTGGTATTAGCTTTTATTTTCATAAAATATGTGATAAAAAAAACCCAGAGAAAAATATATATTTATGTGCGAGAGCGAACACCCCAAAAACTCATTGATTGTATCGCCTTCATGTATGTAAGTTAATAACGCTGAAAGGTATCAGTTTTACCTTTGAGTGCTTACATTGTGGATTTCTATTTTTATAAGCAGCACCATATTATAATCAGGCCAGGTGATCTTCTTAACTTTTAGGTTACACAGATACGTATTTTACTAAAAATAATTATTTATTAAATACATGTAAATATTCCGAAGCAAATAAAATACAAGTTTATTTACTAATATTTTTCTTCGTTATCTTAAATAATTTTTACATCAACTCTACCTGTTTATTATAACGAAACCCGTTATTTTAAAAATTCGAGTTTAAAATAAATAAATATGACGTTCTAGCTAGAAGACTCTCCATTTATATTTAGTTTCTAAGCAAGTAGGTGGGGCACTTGAGATCTATTTTTATAACATGGAAATAAAGTGTATATTAATATAAACCACTTTAATGTGTTTTTTTAAAAGTTAAGGCATACTTTTCCACAAAGTTTAAAAGGTAAAAAACTAGAGTTTACTATATATGGAATATATTACACATGTTGAAGTTATATGAATTTCGTAGATGAATTTGTTTTTGACCTATTTTTCTTTTCTGTTCACAGCTTGGAAGATTACTTTTGAATGTAAGCACACGACAATACTACAAGCTAATTGCCACACATTTGGGCCAACCGTTTTAATACGCTTTTTATATTTTTTATAAAGTGAAGAAAAAAGTAATTTTGGGCACAATTTACTTTCTGGCTCTTTTTTAAAAAAAATATTCATGAAGCACTATTTGTTCTTTTCAGAATTTAAATGCTAAATTAGTAGCCATATTTGTTTGTGAAAAAAAAATAAGAAAAGGAGAGAGCGAATGTATCTAGTTATTATGAAAGGGTTTATTACAGCAGAAATAATGCAAAATGTGCTAATGTATTTTAACTAGAGTAAATAGCCCAGAATTTAAGGAAGAATCATATAAACATTACTAAGCTCCATTTTGTGGTGATAACGTTTGTAACAAAGGGAAAGCCTTTATCTTGGTGGACTTTATTATAGCCAACTACAAAAGCGGAAAAGAACGGCAAGGTTGTAAAAAAAACTGAATGATTAAATAGTTGAAAAACAATGCTCTAATTTAGTATACTTAAAAAATGGGTACAATGTTCTCTTTAATATTTAGATGTAAAAAATTATACACAGGAACAGAAAACAAATATAGCCTATTGTTGGATCCAAGATTCAACTAGTATTAAAATTAAAAGAAAAACAAAGATAGATATTTGTTTATTAGCTTCAATGATATGTTTTGTTGATTTAACAAGTAAAGTCTATAAATATAATTTGGCTAAAATACGAGAAATCTAATTGGCATTATTTTTAAGATTTTTTAAAAGAATTTAAACTGTAATAAGAGGTAAACATTAACGTGTGTGTACTATATAACTATTAATACAGTGTATCCCTTTTAGTACTAGATAAATTACCCACTAAGGTGGCCACGTGGTCTAACGCTTAACTCTCATAGTAAACTAGACTGCCGATAACGGAGAGATCGAGCTTCGAATCTTGGTCGGGTGGGCTCAGGGTGTTTTTTTAAATTGTTTTCAAATCTCCCTCCAAGAAAATGCGTGTGCACTTCCTANATATATATATATATATATATATATATATATATATATATATATATATTAGCCTAAATGAGCTGCAGGATGCGATGCAACAATACAAACACAAAACAAAGGAATTGAAAATATCTCTATTTATAAACTAAGTCCAATACTTTATCCTAATCGGTAGATCATATTGCCAACTAAGCTAAAAGACCCGGGCTCAAACACTGGCATAGCAAAACAAAAAAAGGTATCATTGATGAAATTTATCTTCCTCTTTCCCTGCGATTAATAAATGTGTAAGCTCGGGTGTTGTGTATGCTATGAATTTAAGTTGGCTTGTAGGTCAAGTGCTGATATAACTAATTGCTTCATAAAGTCCAGGTTAAATAGCCTGAGCTAGATAAATACACAAATTGAGTAAAAAATATTAAATAGAAAAAATTAATATTAGACCATAAATCATCCAATCTGGTCGTCGCTTGGTCTAACGCTTCATTCTCAGGTGACGGGTATATCAGGGTTCAAATCTCAGCCAGTGCAATAGCGGTTATCTATCCTAGAATGGTTTTCCACTCTTCTTACCCTCATTTTCTGGTACACTACTTATAAAATTCTACCTTCCTCATCCACATTCCATTATTGCTATTAAACTATGATTATAAAACAAACAGGTATAACGTTGAAGCAAGAAAATAACCGCTAAAACATCGCATTTTCAACTGAAAGTCTCAGGTCGATATCTTTATTGAAATTCACATGAATCATACTAACTTTAAATATGGAGGTATTTAATTCAACTACTTTAAATAAATTTACAAAAAAAAGATAGTAGAGTCTTCAATTCCTCAAGTGGAAATAAATGTTTTGACTCTTCAGGTCACGTAGGAACCTTTCAGCAATTTTCAGTCTCCAATTCTTCCCTTCAAAACTATCCTCCGTCTTTCTCCTCCTCAAAACACACACACACACACACACTAGGATCCATCCTTATAAAAAATAGTACGAAAACCCTTTTTTTTTTCTATTCGCATGCGCACACACACTTCATAAAGTTTTTCTATGTTTTTTTTATTTTATACCCCCCCGCCCCCCCTTTGCCCTCCATTACGTTTGCTTCCACCCAGAAAGTTTTTCCACCTTCTACTTTTTTATGCAGCGACACGTTTCCTTGGTCACTCACTTGGTCGTTTGGGAAAGAAAACTGCCTCCATCACCCACTACACTTGTCCGTCTGTCTCTTTTGAGTAAACTCTCGAGAGCAATCCCCCCTCTCCCTAACTTTCACGCCCTGGCCGCCGCACTCACTCTGCCCAATTCCCGGCTCCGAACCTCTTTGTACCCCGACACCCTTAAATCTTATCTTTACACACATAGAAGTGAGTGGATGTCGTGACTTGGGTGCTTTTCTATGGAAAGGGTGCACCACATTCTATAGACCAATTATTTTAAAAGGAAAAAGTATCAACTGTCAGAAAAACTACTAAATTTGATTTAACATATTAGTAAGTCTAGTCATATGTCATACAGGTGACCTGGCGGTCTAGGGGTAAGGTGTCAGACTTCTGTGCTGGGGTCCGGGGTTCAATCCTCGGTCCCGGCACTGATCTATCTGACTACCAAACCCTTCCTTCACCGCTGACAAGACATCTTGTGAATATGGGGAATGCCAGGCCTCCACCGTGGTTCGGATTCCACGTTAAACTGTAGGTCCTCCATTTCATCTCACAATCACCCTACCATTACACATTAGCGTAAGTGCGTATAACCCGAACGGGTAGTAAGACGCGGTGCTAATATTATCATATTTGCGTGGAAGTGAAAGTGAAAAATGGTTTAGAAAATAAAATAATATTGCTGTTATTTTCTATTAAAACTTTTTAATGTGTATATATTTTACAATCCTAACTTATTACCGTGATTCCACATAAAAAGGGCCGAGTTTAAATTTGATTTCTGTGACACATCAATATTTAATTATCCTTTCAAGCGAAATTATAATATGCAAGATTCGGTGGCAAATAATTAATTTCAAAGAACAGGATACATTAGCTACGTTTAACAATTTGTGAGCATTATTTCCTTCTATGCTATCGTCCGGGGTTCAATTCTCGGTCCCGGCAAAGATTTATCTGATTGCCAAACCCTTCCTTCACCTCTGTACAAGACATCTTGTGAATGTGAGGAATGCCAGGCCTCCACCGTGGTTCGGATTCCACGTTAAACTGTAGGTCCTCCATATCATCTCTCAATCACCCGAACATTGCACATTAGCGTAAGTGCGTATAACCCGAACGGGTAGTAAGACGCGGTGCTAATAATAAAAAAAAATAATAATAATAATGTGAGAATTCTACACAAATTAGATTTAACTACCAGGGAAACAATGCTATATATTTATAAATTATTCGTTATTTGCAAAAGCAAATATCCTTAATATATATATATATATATATATTTCTGGATACCCCCAGATTGCGCTGATATGGGTGATCCCTGTTTCACTATTTTATTCAGATGAAAATAGATCGCAAAAAAATAAGTCAATCTAGTTTCTAAATACGGATAGTGCGGTTGACCTACGTGGAACAACATGACACGTTTGTGTTCATATGTAATAGGAAAAAAAAGTGCTAATGCCAGTGTTTCTATCCACCCCTTTAACAGTCCCCGTGGTGTATGGTCAGTGCATCTTGCTACGAGCCTAGAGGCCCTAAATTCGATTCCCGATTGGTAGCTTGATTAGTTTTACCCAAAGGGGAATTACCCCAATAGTCACCATGTTTGGTTGATTAGACATGAGCTAAGTTTAAGCGTTTCCCCTTGTTCCACGCCCTCATACTAACTATCGCCCTCATACTAACTATCACCCTCATACTCACTATCTCCCTCATACTAACTATCACCCTCATACTCACAATCTCCCTCATACTAACTATCACCCTCATACTCACTATCTCCCTCATACTATCACCCTCACACTCACTATCTCTCTCATACTAACTATCGCCCTCATACTAACTATCACCCTCATACTCACTATCTTCCTCATACTCACTATCACTCTCATACTAACTATCTCCCTCATACTCACTATCACCCTCATACTCACTATCACCCTCATACTCACTATCACCCTCATACTAACTATCTCCCTCATACTCACTATCTCCCTCATACTATCACCCTCACACTCATTATCACCCTCATACTCACTATCACCCTCATACTCACTATCATCCTCATACTCACTATCACCCTCATACTCACTATAACCATCATCTCTTCTCATCGGGACATGGAAAGAGCCTCCAGGAAAGGATGTACTATTAGTACATTCGGCCGTCCCCTGGACAACGGTACACTAGTACTGGATAATCTTTCCACTACTGGTCTATGAGTGATGTAACCTAGACACACACAAATAAATAAATATTCACCCTCTTCATACTTATCTTATTTCTGGTATGTTGTAATTTCCAATTTTTTGTGAAAAAGTATTGCCCAGGCCTTTCAGAAAATACAAAACTATTTTTTCGGGGGCAACATTGAGAGTATTTTTTACTATTTTATTAATGTCTTGATAACTTATTGGCTTTAGCTATCATAGTTTCTGGCTACAGATCCAGAGGTCTCTGGATCAATTCACAGCTCTGCAAGATTTTCTGTGAAATATTGGGTCGGAAACGCTCGTGAGGGAAAATGTGGAGCTTTTTTAAATTTAACACCACGTATTACTACCATTCGGGTTATACGATCAAGTACTAACTACGCTGATTAGCTAGGAATAGGGAAGACTTAATTTAGAGCTGATCAACCCGCATTTACGTGGTGGGAGAGTGGAAAACTGTTTAGGAAAAACCATCCCCAGTTCACCCAACCGAGATTCTAACCTCAATCTCCCTGTCCTTGGCAGTATAGCTTAGAACGAAACTAACGCGTTAGCTAACTACTCCATCAAGGCATGTAATTGAATGAAAAAAGTAACGGTTTGGATCTAGAAAATTGAGATAAACGGCTGGAGGTTACGTTGTACTGACCACATGACACCCTCTATCTACCTATGTTGGCACAATCTTGACCAAGAGACGACGGCTGCTTGGCTTGTGTGTTTCGATTGCGGGCTGACCATGGGTTTTTTTTGTTATCTTATCGTTTGTGATAATATTTATCAAAAGTGTTGGATTCAAATCAGATGATCTGACTTATGAATAAGTGCAAAAATATTAATGACTTTTCTAGCTTTGTGATAAGGTTCTACATGGTAAAATTGAACTGTATTTTCTTGATACAAGTTAAAAGTGTTTACTGGACTAATTAAACCTATTTATGTAATAATTTCACCGGTGGTTGAGCTGTCTTAGGCAGTAGGCTCGCAAAGCAAACTCTGCAGATGGTGACGGGGAGGTCAAATATTTAATACTGGGGAGTGGTTTTCGGCTCAGTGATAACCGTAATATTAAGATAATTATTTAATAAACACAGCAAACATAATCCAGACAATTGAATTAAACTTTAATATTAAATAACACTGTAAAACATTAGGACTTAGCTGGTAAGCAAACCTGTGTTTAGAAATTAAGCGTTAAATTTAATAACAATAATAATAATAAAAGGCCTAAGATAATAAAGTTTAATTAATAGATAGAAGTGAATTAAGTACCGGTAGTAAAATAATGTTCAATAATACACATAAAATATAATATTTTTAAACCTTCTGTTTCTAGTTTTACTAATTAATACCAACGAGTAGAAAAAAAAATTGAAAAAAGTAAATCCACTTTGAAATAGAGTGCACCCGACGCAGTGAAACCTTAATACCCAATTTCTTTCCTGACAACGAAATGGTACATCAAGAGGGTGGGGGAGGGGGGGGGAAGCTCTAGGATAACATGAGCTTGTGCCCCCTCTCCCCCCCCCTCCTTCACACCGCTCACGCTTCCCATTCTAGTCTACATGGGCCTGAAATCCTTCCCTTACCTATATACTTACATATATATGTACTTTACCCTGTCCTTTCCTACCCCTACCACTGCGCCTAAAACTAGAAGGCGTCGACGGCCGAAAGGGGAAACTGTAAACGTGACTAGAATCGTCACACTTTCCCCAAAAAACAAGACAGTCTTTTTTTATTTTATTTTTTGAGGGAGAAAGTTCGTGTCCAACCCAAGAAACTTTAGTGGTCAGTTCTGGTAGGATTTGATTTCCC
>CABFVX010010039.1:0-15688 GCA_902151425.1 Timema shepardi | reverse complement strand
ATACCTGTAAGGCCCAAGAGTAAGATAGATGCGAAGCCTCAGGATAAGTCTAAGGAGGTGATCGCTTATAAGACTGAGCTTAGCACCAAGCCCAAGAAAAATTGGAAGTTCTGGAGGCATGGCCTGGGCTACGGGAAGAAGGAGAGAGGGATTAATAGTAAGTTGGTAGGCAAGGGCAGTCAAACGAGAGAGTACACAGGTGTGGAAGGAGAAATGGAAAAAGGGATAGGTGATGTGCTATCTCAAGCGTACGGGAGCTTCGAGAAGACCCTGAGGCTGTTCAGGTTGGAGTAAAAGAGCACCCTGCACATGGCACTCCGACATATAGTAAGATTGGGGCATGAACGAGGTGAGAGTATCATGTTCCCTACTCCTGAGTCGTTGGACAGGATTCAGCTGAAATCATTGAACTTGCCAACAGAGGTAGCCAGCTTGGTGGATCTCATAGAACAGGTGTTCAAGAGGAGAGAGGAAGAGTTTAGCCTGGAGTAAACGTATCAGCAGTTTGTAGCAGCTCACGGTCGTAGAACCTTTAATCCGAGTGTAGCATGGCCGGCGTGCTATGCACTCACGCACAATCCGTAATGGCTAGGCGTATACTTAAAATAGGCCAAATTAATGCTATGAGGAGCGTGACCGTGCTGCACGAGATTCGTAAGCAGGCCGAGGAAATGGAGCTCGATGTCGTATGAATACAGGAGCCCTATATCTTTAGAGGAAAAGTTACACACATGCCGGTGGCTACTAGACTAGTCACAAGCGGAGAGATGCCAATGAGTGTCATTGTTATCTTTAATAGGGATATTACCGTGACTAAGATTACACAGTTGAGTAACCAATGGGTAACTTGTGTGGAGCTAGGAACTGGCGCTGGCAGGGTTGTGATGGTGAATCTGTACTTTCAGCTTAGGCATCCAATAGAGCCGTACCTGGACCAGATGGAGGTAATGTGTAGGGTGTACGCAGGTGAGCCACTTATTATCACTGCTGATGCCAACGCCAAGTCTCCCATGTGGCATAGTCGGGTAGTGTGATCAAAGGAGACAGGAGAAATGATGCAGGAAGACCATGCAGGAGAAGGCGAGCCCTTGAATAGTTCATCTATGGGCACGGACTGGAAGTTGTAAACCAGCCGAGAAATCCCCCTACGTATAAAGGGAGGGCTGAGGTGGCTACGAACATCGATGTTACCCTATGCAACTCCGATTCTGTGGCCATGGTTGAGGGATGGAGTGTGGTCGATAATGTGACGATTAGCGACCACAATCTGATCGTATTCGGCATTGCCATGGGGAGGGTGGGGGAAGGAAATGAGAGAGGGACAAGGAAAAGATACGACATGAGAAGAGCTGATTGGGTCTAGCTGAGAAGGGAACTGGTACTGCCCGAACAAGTAGAAAATGGAGACAATGTCAACATCGAGGCCAAGGAGTTGACGTCGGCCCTGCAGGATGCGATGAGGAAATCCATCCCGGTCATGAAAGGAGATACCAGGGTTGGGAATATACCGTGGAATGACAGACTACAGGGACTACGTACAAGGGTAAGAAAAACTCGCAGGAGGTATCGTAGGTTCAGGAACCCATTTGTCGGGAAGTGCTGCTGGAAATATATAGAGAAAGAAAGGAGTTTGAAGAGGGCCTGAAAGAAGAGAAAAGAAAAAGCTGGGAGGAATATGTTAAAGAGGAGCTCCAGCAAGGACCCTAGGGAATTCCTTTTAAGATAGCGGCTGGAAAAATCAAACCACCAACGATGCGATCTACACTGAAGAGAGAGGATGGCAGCACCACGACGAATTGGGAGGAATCTGCGGCGCTATTGATGGAGACATTGTTACCGGATGATGATGAGGAAGCAAATACGGAAGAACAGAGGGAGCTGAGAGGAGCCATGACTCGGGACATGTATGACAATGAGGAGCCCGTGGAAGTGGTTGGTCAGGATGAGGTGATCAGAACTATTGCTCAGATGGGGAAGAAGAAAGCACCTGGGCCAGATGGGATAGTGGTCGAGGTCCTGCAAAAGACCGCAGACCTCATATCCCCCTACCTTGCAGGCTTGCTAAACGAATGCCTCGCTCAGTGCAGAATCCCGAACATCTGGAAGCAGAGCGAGGTAATCGTGCCAAGCAAGGGGGAAGACAAGGATCCGCGTCTTCCAAAATCATATAGACCTATCTGCCTGCTAAACACGAGTGGGAAACTCCAGGAAAAAGTACTGTGCGAAAGATTATTAAGGTACAGGACAGGAGTGGGCATGCATCAACAGCAGTGTGGCTTTCGAAGGGGTAGATCGACAGAGGATGCCATCTGGACCGATATTCTGGGATGTGGGGCTGGAGCCAGGACTGCAAATGCTGGAGGAAATTCCCGAAATGCATGGGGTGGTCACCTTCGCGGACGACCTTCTAATAGTGGTAGAAGGTAATTAAAGGAGGAGCCCGGAGGAAAGATCTAATCGAGTGCTAGACGGGCTAGTAGGGTGGTGCAAAAGTGTCAAACTGAAGATGGCACCGGCGAAGACGACATTCATACTGTTTAAGGGAAAAATGGTGTGGAACCCGGCAATAAAGGTTGAGGGGAAGAACTTGAGAAGGAGCCAAACGGTCAGATACCTGGGAGTCACTCTCGATGAGAACAGAAACTTCACGGCACATATAGAGGAAGTGATGGGGAGAGCTCAGCGGGTCATGAATAAGATTATAAGCATTGGCCAGAGGAGGTTCCACCTGCCCATGCGGATAATAAAGACCTACCACCACGTGATCCTTCTCTCTATTGTTGGCTATGGAGCGTGCGTCTGGGCGCACAGACTGAACAACGTAGTGTCGGCTAGGGCTGTCTGAAGTATACAGAGGAATGTCCTTCTGAGACTTACGGGTGCCTACCAGACAGTGGTGGCAGACGCACTGAGCGTTGCTCTTGGTTTGTGGCCGTTGGACCTTCTGGTTAAGAAGAGGGCAATTGGGTACTAGAAGAGAAAGAACAACTGGGAGAAAGTTAGGGTACTCACCTCACCCGAAGTTGAAACATCTGAAGACGTAGTATTTGCTCTGTTGAAGGAATGGCAGAGACGCAGGGAGAGCAGTGAAACTGGTAAGAGGGCTTATCAACTCTTTCCCAATGTGGTTGAAATGATTGATAATGCACATCTGGAACCATCCCCGGGTCTGGTCCAATTCATCACGGGGAAGGGGCCGTACCCAGAATCCTTAAGGAAGATGGGATTGGTCGAAACTGATCGGTGTGAATGTGGTGAGGTGGATACCCCGGAACACGTTGTGCTGGAATGTGCCCGTACGCTGGAGAAAAGAAGTCCTAACCAGCAGGAAGTTCAGGGGAGACTGGTAGGTGAGCTCCTGAAAGATCCCGCCCATTGGAGGTTCCTAGATAAGCTGGCAGTGGAAGCTTCAGAAAGAGCCAAGATGGAATAGGTAAGGGCACTGAAAGAAGGACGAGGATTGAGACAAAGGCTAAACAGACGGATGGATAGAGAAGGAGGGGGGGGAGACCAGTGACAGGGATAGTGACGAAGAAGGAGACAATGATGAGGACAGAAACACGGGAAGTGGGACTGAGACGGACGCAGGTGAGGTCTCAGTGGGGGGAATATAGGGAAAGGAGAAGGTTGTTTCTGTGGAATAAATGGTATATGACCTTCCATGAGGAACAAGGAGAGATGCTGGGAAGTGGCAAGCACGAAGCCTTGTGGGACTGGCATACCAGTCGGCTGATGGACCCGGAGGTTTACTGGGATAACCTTGTTATTTCCGAGGGATCATCATTCCAGCCGATCAATGGGAAAGATTAGGGGAAAGAAACGGGACGCATGGGGGAGTCCTGTGACTGCAGATTCCTCTTCTTGGAAACAAGAAGATTAGGATTAGATCTTGTAAGGGCCCTAGGCGTCAAGATGGAGATAGGTGTCTGCTCCGCAGCCCCCTTGTACCGTCGGGGCAATGGATATTCCAGGAGGGTTATAAGTTATTTAGGTTAGCTAGTTGTAAGGCTAGGATAAGATTAGAATAGGATAGGAAAGGGAGGGTAATAGTAAGGGGTAGGTTAGGAGAGACAATTTCAGGGAAGGTAATTAAGGAAGTGGTTTGCACTTATGTGTAGGTGGAGCATCAACTCCGGTAAGGGCGCCTCCCCAGGTGGCGGATAGGGGGATGCTCGCAGCTGCTGGGCGCACCATCGGACTGGGATGAGAATCCGGGTTTGATGGGGTGACCAGTGGAGGTGGGTACCGGGGAAGTAATATACCCGGGGCAGACCAACTGGTGAAAGAAATTGTATCTCGGAGATAGGTACTATAGGAGCCAAAACCTGTTTAGAATAAATAAAATTGGATACTGTACAATAATAGGAAATGTTTTTGATACTCTGTAAATATGGCCTGGATTTAAAATTGTAGGATGCCAGGCCAAATTAGATTGGTAATTAAAAAATATATATATTAAATAACTGCAATGAAATGATTTCATGATAACCTAGACCATGACCTATAAAATATACTAAGCCTTATTATAACCTAAGTATGTGAAGCGTTTAATGAAGTCATTATTAGATTAAATGTTGTCACTAGCTGCCCAAAAGATAACTTATTTTTTATTCGTTTGTATTCCATGCCTAACTAAATGTCAAAGCTATTCAAATAGTTACACTATTGGGACATGAATAGATAAGGTTAAATTTAGAATAAATATACCTTCATTTGCGAACAGGGGGCGTGGAAAGTTATCAAGCTGTTGAAGTGGTCGGAATAATCTTCGCAGGTAAAATTCACTTTATGTTGACAAATGTATTAGATTTATCTTTAAGGTGCTTCCGCCAATCTTTTTTTTTTAAACAGAGTGACCCCTGTGTTCGACGTTAGAGGCCTCAAAAGGGGTCAACCCCTCAAGGAGGGAGGATCTATGTCACTCCTCACCGCAAAATTTTATCTTTACTCCACTATCTTACTGAAACATGTTAGCTCTTTCTCTAAGGCCATTTTGTGTTAACGAAAGGGGGGGGGGGAGTAGTCCGTAGCCATTCAAACTTCCCCAGCCCCTCGAAACTTTTTTCTTTAATTTGATGTGTGACAATACAATACGCTTCTCAGAATTGAGAATGTGTCAGTGTGGTCGATTACCGAACCAAGTAACCAAGAACTATCCAGTAACCAGTTGAATCTGGACTATCTGGGCAAAAATAATATACTTGCCAAAATGTACAGCGCTGTTGGCGTACAACCCAAACAAAAGGAGATGCACGGTGCTAAAAAAACCCCGCTGTATCCAGAATAAGTAGAGGGAGAGGAGGGTGAAGTATAATGAACACACTTATTTTTCCCGCATCTCACTACCCCTCCGGCTTATTTGCATTTTAATTACGCTAATGTGGCGGGAATTAATAAGGTAGAGTTCAGAGGAAAGGTAATCGTAAGTGCGTGGAAGGAGAGTGGAAAACTATTTATAAAATGTACACCCAACCATTATTTAAACCTTGATCTTCCCGTCATCAGTAAACCAGACTACATGAACTTTATATTTAGTCCACGTTCCCAAGCATGGGTAAGAACACAACCATGAAATAAGCTTCAGTGATCGAATGGTCCAAGGTGTCAAGCTCACAATAGGTTGGATTGCCGGGAAGAGGTAAGTCAGAGTTTGAATCTCGGTCGGTCGTGCTGAGGTTGTTGTTTTTACAAGTGGCTTTACACTCAACCTCCATGGAAATGAGGGTGCACTCTCTCTTAATTATAGCTTCCTCATTCTTAACACATACGATTTATTTATAGTTCAGATACGTATAGCCCGAACAGGTGGTGAGACGCAGTGACAAAACTTGATTTAAAACAATATAATGTGGTAATGAGAATATGTAAATATTATCGGGGGTCACATTGTTTACTGCGTCACTCTCGTGTTAGACTGGATGGCTAGTGATGGGACTATTAGGGTTCAAATTCCAGTCGGGTGTATCGATATGTACGAGGATGTTTTTTCCTAAATGGTTACACACGCTTCCTCTACTTAAATGCGGGTACATTTATTCTTAAAGTCTACTATCCTTATAACTATTCTATTAGCATAATTAATAAATGGATGCGTACAACCCAAACTGCTACTAAGACGCGATGAGAAAAACATTGACCTCATAAAAAATAATATATTTAAATACATCTTAAAACTCTATAATAGTTTTATTTGTCATCAACCAATCCATTAGAAAATACTTTTGAAAATTACAAAAATGAAATAACATGATCCACTAGCTAGCAGGTAGTTCCTGTCCCCATAATTATGCTCAATATAGTTATCAAACTTTATACTTATTTTAGAATTGTAATAGTATTTTTTACTATTCGTGCACGTGAATTTCTCTAGAACTACCACGCTTCAATGGACATGTAACAATGCTAGTCTTTTTAACGAGTCCTCCATAATGTTTTGTCCTGCTTGGGTGAGGGTGTATTAACAGTTTAGAGACAACCAAAACATCACTCACAGTTTGTGTTTCTCCACACGTCCAGTTATACGTCTATGTACTCACTACGCTAAGGGTTTAGCAATGAGGTAGGTCTAATGTATGGGAAGTGTACCCGCATTTGAGTGGAGAGCGAGTGGGAAACAATTTTTAGGAAAAACCACTCTCAGTGCACCCGACTGGAATCGAACTCCGATCTCCCAGTCCTCGGCAGTTTAATATAAAACTAGACCACAGAGTGTGGTAAACTATTTTAAAAATGGCAATAGTGATTTGGTCCCAAATCGATATCTTGGGAGTGTTTTCATTACCAATAGCATTGTATACTTAGATTTTGAATAAAAATTGTTTAGAGATAATTTACTTGACTTTTAATTTTTTGTTTAACTTTAAATATTTTAAAATAGCTAACAATTTGGTTCTAAATAGGTCTCTTGGGAGTATTTTACATGAAAAATAACACTCGATACTGGTTTTTGGAGTAGAAAGTCGTTTAAAGATATTTTACTGATGACTGAATTTTCACTAATAGACTAGATGAGAAAGTTTGTATGATATTACAATAACATTTATTATGTTTAATTGTAGTGGTACCTATACCAACGGAATTCAGTTATTTACCACACAGGAGTAATTGAATATGTTAATTAATTTGGGGAATGTTGACCCCCCACACCAATCCCTCATACCATTTACTTAACTCCCACTTAGATATTTCAAATTTTAAGATTTATTTGATTAACATGAGGGTTTCTTATATCTGCTCGACAAATTTACATTTTTCTATCATACCAAAAAGATTTTTTTCTTTTTATACATACCCAAACCCCCCTCCCCCGTACCCCCTACACTCCCCCCACCCCCCCGCTATTCCCATATTTCCTGGGGACCTATTTTTAACATTTAAAATGGTTATTTGGCGTGGTGCCATCTACTTTACTCCCGATATTCATTTATTTTACCAACTGGGAAGTAGTTGTTTCCATTAGTTTTGGAAATTTTAAAATCATCCCCCCAACCCCTATGTTTTGGACCACCATTTAGAAATGTAAAAGATTACTAGGATAAGCTTAGTGTAATTTCACACGAACGTTTTGATAACGCAATGCATTATCCGGGAGAGGGTCACGGGTTCAATCCCCCTTCCCAAGAAAGTCACCAATTAGTTTATTTTTATCATATATGGTTTAAGCGAGATTAAATTAAAGGCACAAAAAATTAATATGTAAAACTAGTTACTGACACCATTCTTGTGTTCAAATACATGTTTGCAAATATCTTACGACTGTGCACATTGGCCTGACATAAGGCAACATTTGGACCAAATAAATATGAATTATTTGTATGGGTAGGGAGAGTGGTGAACTGGTAGTCTTTGACATCAGGAAACAGAAAAACCTTTCAACTCTAAACTATTTGAATCAAAGTTCCAAACATACATGGCAAATGAGTCCTCAGAGAGAGAGAGAGAGAGGAATTAAAATGATGACCCAGCTAAGGAGGGGAAGAGGGGTACTGCGACAGTTTGAGAACAGAGCAACCTACCTGGTGATGAGTGCATGCTATAAATACTGTCAAGGGTAGACTCTTTAAGGTGGGGACTTAGGGAACACAAGCTAAGGGCAGTATTTTTGCAGTCTTAATATCAACACTTTTTTTGCCAAAATAAATAAAACATAGCTTTCATATAAACATAGAGTTTAATTTTCTCCCCTTGGTGATACCAAGAGACATTGAATATATGTCAAGGATGTAATGGAATTTGATGACAATTCTTTTATTCATTTGCAAAGATTATGATCTAATACCACCATGCTCATGACAGATAGTCAACAAATGTCAATACCACCATGCCAAGATAATTAATTTCCACATTTCTATTGAAACAATATTTTATATATTCTGGCGAAAAAGGCTTTGATATAAAAACTGCACAACCAGTGCCATAACCATTATATCTCAATCCCTACAGCCCTACCTTAGGTTTTGTTAATTTAATGTGTAGTATAGACTTGATGCTAAGCTATTAATTCAGAACAAAACTATCTATATGGTTTACATTCATTGAAAAACCTTATTTGAAAAGCCAAACATATTTTAGTGTGGCTACAAAGGATAATTTTTACTCTATTTTGGTATTGATAGTATATTTCAAAAGTAACATCTACAGATAATATAACTTGATGTATGAATATTTTACAATATTTAAATTGTAGTTAAATGCTTCGCTAATGAAGCCCCACGTTGTCGAGTCAAGTTGAAGAGTGATGTTTTGTTTCGTGCTGTTTGGAGAATCCTTCTCTGGATCTCCACGTTGTCGAGTTAAGTTGAAAAGTGATGTTTTGTTTCGTGCTGTTTGGAGAATCCTTCTCTGGATCTCCTCGTTGTCGAGTCAAGTTGAAAAGTGATGTTTTGTTTCGTGCTGTTTGGAGAATCCTTCTCTGGATCTCCTCGTTGTTGAGTCAAGTTGAAGAGTGATGTTTTGTTTCGTGCCGTTTGGAGAATCCTTCTCTGGATCTCCTCGTTGTCGAGTCAAGTTGAAGAGTTGTGTTTTGGTGCTCTTAGAGGAGTCCTTCCCTTGCAGTCCCTAGTTGTCGAGCCAAATAGTAAAGTGGGAATGTAGGGGTTAGTATGATTCTCTTCTCTGGGAGTCCTGGGTTGGAGTTCGTCGTTATGATTATATGGGTTTGGTATTGATATTATATATAATGTTTTATACATAGACTCGCAAGTGTACCCGTTCTTCGCACGGGGAATGTATACATTCATTTTTTTTATAATATAAAATTAATTAAAAGTAAAAGTAACCAAATCTTAAATTCTCTTTCGAAACTATCTATTTATTAGTATAAATCAGAGCTGGTCTAAAGCAAAAGTTTTGTGTGTGCAAAACTCACATTTTGCGCCCCCCTTTTCCCCCATCCCATCTAAAAAAACTGTGGAGAGTACTATATATGGCCATTTTAAAACTAGACCCTACGAATACCATTTTGAATATTCTTTCTCAAATATGTTACATATGAGATTGTCTTTCCCCAGAATTCGGGGAATATGTTCCTTCATAACAGGATTGAATTTTGCAATCAACTCTACGAGCCCGAGAAAATTTCCAATGAGTTTGCTGTGGAAGGTTCCGTGAGTTCCTCGAGAAGCCATGTTGTGTTGGGCAAGGTGGCACGGTGGCATGGTGGCAAGGTGGCAAGGTGGCAAGATCTCTCGTGAGGACATTTTTCCTTCGCTCTTTTCCCTGAGCAATTAATCTTTGATTTTCGTCATCAATTGCCTTGCCATTGTAAACCGTAAGCCTCCTTTTTGCTTCAACTGATTAGATGACATCTAATGTGCACCGTCTCTAGGGTAGCTGTCTAATAATGTTGAGAATGGTCCTTGCGAAATAATAAAATCACGTTCAGTTGCACTTAGCACTTTGGGCCAATTAGCTGGATCTTTCCATTTGTCACATGAATTATTCATTTCTTGAATTGTATCAGTCACATAACTCTTATCACTGTGATCAGTAATTTTCATGGTGTTATAATCATCAGCATCAGTATTTATTAAATCTTCTGAGCAATCCTCGTCCTCCTCCGAGCAATCCCCGTCCTCCTCCGAGCAATCCCCGCCCTCCTCCGAGCAATCCCCGTCCTCCTCCGAGCAATCCTCGTCCTCCTCCGAGCAATCCCCGTCCTCCTCCGAGCAATCCTCGTCC
The DNA here is from genome assembly GCA_902151425.1 of Timema shepardi. Classification (NCBI taxonomy): domain Eukaryota; kingdom Metazoa; phylum Arthropoda; class Insecta; order Phasmatodea; family Timematidae; genus Timema; species Timema shepardi. The sequence continues at coordinate 5,509 of CABFVX010010039.1, read as the reverse complement.
TCCTCCGAGCAATCCTCGTCCTCCTCCGAGCAATCCTCATCCTCCTCTGAGCAATCCCCGTCCTCCTCTGAGCGCTGTTTCAACAAATGATGATCGTTACATTGCGTTTCAATTTCACTTTCACTTTCTTTACTGGTGCTTACCTTCATTAAATATTTACAAATTAGTTTAGTGCTTGACTTAGTTTCTTGTAACGTTTTTGCTTTCCATTTTCTATTTTCGGCTGCAGAAAGTTTGGAAAACATTTTAGTAAATGTTTTAAAAAATAAATTTAATATTATTAAAAAACACGAAACCACAAATAGTAAAAACATAATAATAACAGCAATACATCATATTACGACACAATACACTTCACCAATGCACCAAAATAATCATTGAAAACAAAACTTGGCAAAATTTCACATAACACCATATAAACTAAAAATAATAAGTAGCGAATTGCAACACGCCAAACTATAAATAAAGCGATTAAGCGATCGTCAATAAATCACACGCACGGAGGTGAGGTAACTGACAGAGTCAAAACTAACATTACACCTACCCCCTTCCGCTGCCACCCACCAAAGGTTCAGCCTGAGCCTAAATCATAGATCGTGCAGTCTCGACCCGGCAACTGGTATAGTCCCGTCACCAATGTAGTTGACAGGGGTACTTCAAAATGTATTCTAATGCACAAATTTTAAATAAAGTAGTACTCTGTTTGACATGAATGTAAATATTAATTTAAAAATAAGCATTCTTCTTACAAATTACTTTCAATAATGCTTATACTTGCCCAGATAGTAACAAAAATATTTATTTTTGGGCCATTTTGGCACCCCCCTGAATTGTTTGTGTGTGCGGTTGCACACGTAGCACACGTATAACATGCCTTGGACCGGCCCTGGTGTAAATTGTGTGATATAACTTGAAAAATAGGATGAATTAAACATAATGTCAAAATAGAGATATAATCCAGAAACGTGTTGAAAGGTTTTGAAGGTCAAGATATAACCTCTTCATACACAATAATTGAAGTCTTTCCATTCGGTGCTAGTAAATAAAGATTAATTGGTGAACTAACTCTAGAACATTCAACGTAAAACTGTCCCTGTGAAAAGCAAGGTGTTATCAAATCAATTCCTATATACTTGTTGGACTGGCCCTGAGCTTTGTTAATGGTCATTGCAAAAAAAAACTTTGGCCGGGAACTGTAACCTCTTGAACTGGAGGGGGCATTCACTTGATTTGAGATGTATTCAGGGGATGTAAACACATTCTCCTTCGCCAATGTCTGTGAGGATGACGGCTTCTATGATATTTATCATGATAGCTTTCACTTGCAGCCGAGTGCCATTGCAGAGCTTAGGTGGAATCAAATCTCAAAGACACATTATGGGGGTACCAATTTTTAAGTATAATTTATGTGGGGGAATTCCTGTGGGATTTAATGAATTCAAAAATTCAACAGGGTAGTTAACACAATAATTTTCTTCCACCATCCGATTAATAGAAAGGTAAGTTTTCTCTTCTACTTCAAACAGGCCTATCATATTCGCATTAATGTTATCAACAGATTCGTTTTTAGGAGCTAGGATGGCTCGCTCACAAAACCAATGTATGCTCTTTTTCTTCAAACTTGCCATGTCTGGGTGTATTTTAATAATAAGTTTATCCAAAGTATTAACAGTAGTTCCTAGGGGTGAGGGAATGTCTACCTCATTGTCTATCTCCTTTAGATCCCCGTTACCGATTTGAAGAAGCGTGTTGGAAAATTTACTGGCCGAATGGTCACTCTTCAAATGGATCCGAATGTTCACAGATAATTTGAGCTTATAAGATTGCGTCCAAATCAATGTGTTTCTTACAGAAGTTTTGACCTCATCCACCCTGGTGCCTCTAGAAATAACTGGAAGTGTTTGTCAAAGTCACCGGACATCACTAGTGTAACCCCTCCCATGAGTATATCATTGCCCCAGATATCTCTTAGTGTTCTGTACATTGTACATTCATCCCACACGATCAAAACGCATTCTCTTAGTACTCCACCATGAAGAGTGCCCTTCTTGATGTTGCATACAGAGTTTTCTGTCTAAGTTAATTTTATGGGAAAATTGAAAGTGGAATGTGCAGTTCTACCTCCTTGAAGTAATTTATCCACAATGCCTGAGGAAGCTACTGCCAAACCGATTTTGCTTGTTGACTGTAATTTGATGAGAAGAATATTTAGCAGGAAAATCTTACCGGTACCTCCAGAAGTGCCGATAAATAACTTACCTAAATACTTAGTGACACTCAAATATGCTATGATAAACAGATTTTTGTTCCCCTACCAGTAAACCATTTTTGCTGCATGATATAACCAAATTGACTGAATTATAACTCTTTTCCAGTAGATAAATAGATCTTGTTATGCCTGTTTGTTAATGGGAGGCCATAAGCATATAAATGTTTGTCTGCCATTGCCAATAATTTATCTTCCAAAATAATTACACATATGTTGTCTATTTCATCATTGAAGGTGACTGTAATGCCTGGAAGTTGTGCTTTGTGAAGGATGTCTTCAGATAGTTCATCTCTATGATCAAACCACAACTACAATGGGTCTGACACTCCACAAAATACCAACATAACAACAAACAACTCCCTTAATTTCTATGGAGAATCGCTGACAACAGCTTCGGACAGAGTTATTTCCAGTGTAAGTCATCCTCCAGAAGAGCATGAGCGTTGAAGGCTGATCGGTAATCAGGGTGAACATGGCCATTAACTGTTCTGAGTGATTAGTAGGATGTGGGACCTTTCACGTGTTGGAGTAGCATGCGAAGAAAGTAATACTCGGCATTGCTCGGATGAACTGTGTACACTCTTCCAATAGCAATGCTCTTTCTGACAGCTGGAAAACCATCAACAAAAGCTGCTTGTTTACGCCATGAGAAATGTTTGTTATTCCATGTGTAGTAATGTGGAATATCATTGTAAAGAAGAGTCTTAGCAAAGTCATCCTCACGACATAGCTCGTAGAAGGCTGTTAGTGTAGTAGTGGGAGGTCCGTCAACGTGAACATCACCGGGGTTGAAATAAACCCTTTGACCATTTTCCAAATGAACTGCCAAGTGCTCAACAGCAGGGTTCCTGTCATCTATTGGGAATGATATTATCCTCCAGACTGCTTCAGATATGCTGATGTATCGGCCAGTCTATTATTTCAAAATCTCGTCTCTCATTTTCAATTGCAAATGTGGCTTGATCACTACCATTGTTTACATACTTTCATACATATTTGATGAATTTGATTAAATTGCAATACTCAACATTGATATGGGCCTTGAATGACCTACATAGCACTGGGGAATAAGGGACCTGTTGTCAATTGTTAGGGGACCTTGTTTTGTTGACATTTGACAAGAAACTCCACCTAACTCAGGGCTCCTTCTTCTACATGTAGGGTATCCATAACTTCCTGTCTGAGTATCTTTGACAAAGGGTTTGGAATATCTATTAGAGCACTTGCCATCTTTCATTCAAGGAGATTTCAGAATTCCACAGGGTCATTGAATCATGTTTGAAGATATAATGTCAAAGAGGACGGGGTCTATTTGGGGGTCTGTCAGTTTTTCTGAGATGATAAAGTCGATGAGTTTTGGTTCAATATTAGTTTCTAACCATATGAGCAAATGGGCATGAGGAAGACCTCTTTTGCCATTCGATAGAGTACATGTGACATTTTATGGGATCAAAAATCTCATCTTTAGTCAGCAGCTTTATCATCACCTTAACTTTCAAATTGAAAAATCGTGTCTGTCGTAGGGTTTCCGTTGAGCAATAACCTACTTGGCTATTTCTTCCCATTAAGCTATGAACAAATGAGGCTTCCGTATTTTCAGACATACGTTAGGGCATCATGGGTTTTCTCATGCATGTATTGTGGTCATCCTGTGAATGAAGAAGGAAGAATGAATTGTTGTCCAACATCATGAGTGCTATCGTTGCTGCTGATCGCCTCTCTAAGATGAATGTAGTCCTCTACCCTGAGCTTTGATTGATTGTGTCGTATGAAGTTAGGTCATTCAGTCCCGGCCTTGGCATGCATATTTATCAAGAACTGATTGAAAAGTTGTCGGAAGTGATATAAATGGTTGCATTCATTTTTTCTCATCAAAACTCTGTATGCATAGAAATTCATGGAAGATACTTTTTTCTTGCCATCAATCTGCTTTAAAACTAAGTTATAACCATCTTCTCCTCGCGGGAAAAGCATCAAGTATTGGAGCGAGTCGTAAGATCTATGGGTTTCAGCAATCCTTTTCAAACTATTGTCTCTAGTTTTCAAAATTATGCCCCGTTTCTTAAATCCTGCCCATTGATTAAAATGGCAACTTTATTGATATTGGGAGAGTTGAATCTACCTATGTGAGCAATGGCAGATTTTCTGTCAGCTTGTATCACGACTGTGAAGCTGTCCGTTTGTTGACTTTCTATTGTCCTCCTGAAACATTTAATGAAACTGTTATTTTGGTGAAGCATGGTTTGTAGATGTTTAACTATATTAGGATTTAAAACGGGGTTTCTCTTGCATCTGACATCAGCTTCTTCATCCCCTAAGAAATAAATTTGTAGGAATTTGAATCTTCTTTGGTTGCAGGTAGAAGAGATCCTACTAAATGTTACACCTGCACTTTCACCCTGAAAGTTGGCATAAAGTTACTTTCTTTGATTACGTTATTACAACCAAAGAAAGTAATCTAGAAGGCCGAGTTATATTTCCTAGTAAGACTTAAGAAATGATGTGACTGGGGATGATTTTGGGTCAACAAACTGTACAGGGGCTCAAGGGAACCACCAATAGGTTTAACGTTGTTTGAACAGAGCTACAGTAGCCCCATGGCTTCTTTGGTGCTGACTGATAGATCACAGCTGATTTTCTGACAGCTTTGAAAAGTTACCAGACCAAATTATGTATCCCTACGCTGAACCATATGATCTGCAAAAACATGTGTTTAGCAGCTGCCACTTCTGACAGTCAAAATTTAGGTGTATACCTAAATGTTGACTGTCAGAAATCAACTGTGAACTGTCAGTCAGCACCAAAGAAGCCACGGAGCTACTGTAATGTTGAGAGAAATTTGTGAGATAGCATTTGTGTCACTGAGGAAGAGAAGAAAGTGGGTGCTAAAGGTTAGTTCCGTTGAGAACCAAAAATATATCTTGGTCAGAGGCGGAGTGATTGTAAGGTCTTGGGAGTGGGTAAGGAGGGTGGGGGAGTGTGCGGGTTAGCAGGTAGACAGTCCTCTCCGGCTATTATGAATGAAAACTAAGTCAGGGACCGAACTAAGCCAGCTGTTCATTTTTAAATTTAACCTTAACTTGATTTAAACACCAAGCTCATTTAGTTTGTTTTAACGATGAATGGTGGTGGTCAGAGTTCAAACCCCGAATGGGTAAACAAAGGGTGGATCTTTCTAAATGTTTTCCCTTTGTTCCTCCATAAATGTGGGTAAATTTCCTCTGTTTTAGATATTTCTCA
>CABFVX010010038.1:0-15688 GCA_902151425.1 Timema shepardi | reverse complement strand
TCAGCCACAATTAATTGTTTACTTTTGTAAATGTGCTCTGGTTTGTACCAAGAAGTGCTATGTAGCAAAAAGAGGTGTAATGACGGTGAGGAGGGTGGAAGATGGAAGGTGGAGAGGGGGTAGTTCACCCACAAGAGATGGTAATGATAGTTCATCTTACTAAGAAAAACACCTTGTAACCATTAAACAAAGTCAAACATAATATCCGAGGTTATAGGATTCCAATAAGTTAGTACCAAGACATTAAGCTTTCTATTTCGGGAGTTATCGAGAATTTTTGTACGTCGAGTGCCGGTAAGAAGTGAACAAGCCTAGAAAATTTTGAAAATATTTAATTCAAATTTAAAAAATTCAGATAGTTTTTCATGTCACACATCTTTTATTGCTTTTTTTCGGATTTTGTTTGACGTTTGCGACTGTATAATAGGGCTGCAATGCACAGCATTGTTCGTCGCTTCCGGTGGACGAGTAAAAACAGTGTTGAGAGGGATGCCTACAGGCACAGGAGCGGAATTAATCACTTTTAAAACAATAAATAGCTAAATTTTAATCGATCCCAGCTCGGGTTCGTAGTTACAATTCTTCTATTTTGGGTAGTTTTGATAATTTTACTAGCAAAGGGATTTACTATTTTATCGGTGGTCTATATGCAATAATTAATACTCTAATATTTTTAAATTTTAAAATCTATAATACTGTATATATATATAGTAAAAAAACTGTATTTGACCTGAATAAAAAGAACCTAGGTACATTAAAATAGAAACAAATAAAAACGAAGTAAAATGCGGAAATTACTGGGAAAACTTTGTTCTGAGTTGAACAAGGGGAATTTTCCCAGGAAATTACGTAATGTGTAAGGACCAAGAAAAGTTATCGGAATAATTGTATCCTCGGATATAATTAAGTCAGCGCAGCCATTATTAAGACAAGTGGCTCTGGAACCTTCTTTATGTAGAGAGGAACGGTGTGTGGAGAAAAAATAATAATTGGGAGGAGAGTTGCCCTCTCAAACCAATTTGGAGTGGTCCACCTCCTATTACTTTTAATATGATGCCTCCAGAAATTATATTGAGTTGTATTCTCCAGCAATATTTTATAATATATTGTCCTTAGATGCTATTTGGAAATATCCTCACCTGGAGATTTTTGAAAATTTGATGTTTTTAGAAGATTTTTGGCTAGCGATTCTAAAACCTAGTATAGCGTGGCATAATACAGCTAATCTTAGCTTAGCGTGCCTTAATGTGTGAATCCATATTTAGAGTTGCGCCTCAAGCCATGTTGCCACCAAAGCAGGTTCCACGTCTTACTACCCATTCTTTCAGATTATAAAACTATATACTAGCTACGATAAGGTAGGGATGAGATATCTATAATTTAGATTAGATGTACCCGCATTTTCGGGAAGTTAGAATTGAAAACCATTTAGGTAAAACCACTCTTAGAGCATACAACCGGGATTTAAAGCCCGAACTCCCCATCTTTGGTAGTCTAGTCTCCTGCGAGACTGACACTTATAGACCATGTGGGCTCTCCCCTGCCTTGCTCACTATTTTGGAGTGGTTCTTCACCCAATTTTTGGAAATCAAATTCTTTAAAAAAATTAAGAGTATTCCTTCCTCCGATTTTTTTAAGTTTTGATGCTTCAGATATTANGGGATGAGATATCTATAATTTAGATTAGATGTACCCGCATTTTCGGGAAGTTAGAATTGAAAACCATTTAGGTAAAACCACTCTTAGAGCATACAACCGGGATTTAAAGCCCGAACTCCCCATCTTTGGTAGTCTAGTCTCCTGCGAGACTGACACTTATAGACCATGTGGGCTCTCCCCTGCCTTGCTCACTATTTTGGAGTGGTTCTTCACCCAATTTTTGGAAATCAAATTCTTTAAAAAAATTAAGAGTATTCCTTCCTCCGATTTTTTTAAGTTTTGATGCTTCAGATATTATTTGGAATGGTCCTTCAATAATTTTTTGAAATTTGGATAACGTTAAAAGTTATTTCTAATAGTTCTCAACATGATTAGAAAAAAATTATATTCCCCTGTTTTTTTAAAAGTTTAAGTTTATCTATTTATCTTTGGGCTACCATTCCAATACCATGGTTAGACAAAATTTTTTTATGTTTCTTTAGCACTAAATCTCCAGATCCCTTGTTTACCTTGAACTACTAGCTCTGAATGTCAGAAGCGACTTTCAGAGGGAGTAGGTGGCTTGTTTATGCCTAAAGTACTGATCTGTAGTCACAGATCATAACCTCTATGTCTAAAAGTGTAATTTGGTTGTGAAGGGAAAATGGAGTTGGTGGGTGAAGGTTTGTATGTTGGGAGCAGCAGAGTTTGTGTGGAGTTTCTAGATCGAGCCTTCGTACACTGTGATGGAAACACGAGCGCAGTTAGGCCCGATGTGAGTGGTGTAATAGGTTATGACGATCTTGGTATCCTTGGATATAGACAGATGTTCTTAAATATAGAACAGAACTACAATATATTTTTACCTAAATATATTTATATTCCAAATCTTAAGAAAGCAGAGATATTATGTAAGGTGGTTTTAAGCTAGTAAAACAAAACAAATCCTTGCTTTTCAATTATCCTTTAAACCTCCTCACTATGATATTTTATTATTACTTGCCTACGACATGGCCAGTTTTATTATTTGGATTTCGAGAATTGATTTAGTAAAAAACAGATTTGACAAAAATAATCAAAGCTAATATTATACTTTAAATGTATTATACAATGATAATAGTCAACCCAAAACTTAATAAACCAAACCTTTACTTAATCAAAGTATTAATTATTAAAGCGTTTTACATATAGTTATATTATAACCGCTATGGTAACATTAAATAAATTATGGAATTGAACTATGCTCCCACAAAGTTATACACAGTCATAATAACTTTGACGAAACAAATACATTCACTTTTATAACTAAAATATGTCCAATGGATGAAATTTAAACAATATTCCATTTTGTCCACCCGGAAAACATATAAAATATTTTAAATTCGGATTGGGACCCTTAAATTACAGAAGTTTTTTTTTTTAACTCAGCTTCTTACAAATAAAGTAAAAATCTTTTAGAGTTAATCTGTTATTTAAATTACATGTATGGAATATAATAATTAATCATTAATAAATTTATAATTGGCTATAAACAGTAATAAAGATTCTGGAAAAGGGGAGATTTGCTTTTATGTTACCATGTAAAACCAATCAATGTGGGCAACAGTGCCCAAATAACGTTTGACGTGGTTAAACTTTTAATAGCTAAAAAAATACCAGCCCTTATGTTAATGAGAGTAAACATAATTAATTTACTTAGTATGTAAATATTAGTTATTGATTGTATCATTATCAGAACAATCAAGTAAAATTAATTTATTAAATCACACCATTCTGGCATCGCTAAAAGACATAACCCCTCCCCCATCACTCCTTCCCAACAGTCAAGAAATAATTTAACGACTTAAGGCCTTCTCTAACTTAGATGTTGGGAGTAGCTAGGCAAACTATCCTACAGTCATGTGTAGAGGAATATCATACCTCGCGGGCTCAGTGAAGTTGCTACCTTTCAATCTCGACGGAGTGTACATGAGACAGTAATGGCCGCAAACGCCTGAGGCGTTGCTTTGAAGCTGTATCGTGTTATGAGACGTGCGGGAAGTGTTTTTGCGTATAAATGCTAGGTGTGACTTTATACGGGGTGGAAAACCATAACTGTCAAAATATTCTCCCACGCTATTCTTGTGGATAAAGATGGCGTTCCAATGCATCCCAGGCTTGGTATGTGGATCAGTGTTGATGAAAAGAACAGCAGACAGAGCTCTTCTTGAGAGTAGTTGATCAGCAGGGTAAACACCCGACCGTACAAAACGGAACCACGGATTGGTTTTCAGCGCACGTCTTATGGTGTGCGTGTCCATATTCAATCATATACTTTCGAAGTCCTTAAACGATGGAGACCGAACAGAAATTCCATGCAGAACAATGTGCCATCCACATACACAGACCTACGACGGGTGTAGGCGTGTTTTGACTAGACTTTTTTTTATTTCTGCCCCCTGGACGTAGACGGTTTCTGCACGCAATGTGGCACGGTAGATGAGGGATTCAAGCAGGTTGTAATCCACATCATCGCTATTTCAAGAAATACCTTTCAGTTTGTTGACTATATAGTCGGCTTGCTTTTTAATGGCAGCTGAAAGTTCCTAGATAGCGTAAGGGGTTTTTAACACACAATGTTGATGTGATTTACCGCGATGACATCCATGATTTAAATGACGTGTCTAAGGGGCGGAAAGTTGTTTATATTAACTCCCATAATCGGTCACGACGTTTCTGTCCTTGACGATGGTGATGATGTTGGAAAACTTCCCGTATATGATACAGTTGACGGTTTCAGTGAGAGCTCTGGTGAAGCTCATTTCGAGGCTCAGAGAGAGCCATCCCTCGACAAATTACAATGCGAAGTTTTGTGGGTGGACAGATTAGGCGTGAGATCGAAAGCATTAGATGATATCCATTAGGGAAGGCCTTCCATGTGATGTCGCTACCTTCATTCATGAAATGTATACCCGTTACAAAAAACATTGTGTGGTAGGACATGACAAAGCTGCCGTTTAAAAATTGGTCTCTAGCGGTTTTGAAGGCACCTTTTCCCCGTCCACGTACAGAGTTAAATGGTTCATGACATAGGTTTGGAGGTTTAATGGGTTCTTGGTGGCGTCTCTGTTGAACGCAGCGTTTGATACAAATCCCACGATGAATCGTTTAGGTAATTGTCCGGTGAATACGTTGTCCAGGGATTTCTCTTGCACACCCGTAGGAATAGTGAGTGTTTATATTTCCACACGGGGGATGAGATATTTTGTGGGACTGACGTTTAGTGCCTTGGCATATTGTGCCAACAGTATAGAAGGTGATACTTTGACATGTCATACTAGATGTGAACCTTATAGTGGGGAGTTCATGGACAGCCATAAGACTAAACCCGTGTCTGGAACGGACCAATTGGACCCTGAGTTCGGTGCCGTTCAGAAGGTATTTCTCTTGGTTAAACATGTCATCGTGTAAATACCCTAAAATATCCACCGTTTTAATTTTTGCGATGGGCCTCAAATCCCATGTTGCCGACATTAGCCTACTCAAAGTTTCCGGGGCTGTCTGCAAACCACAGACCGCAATACAAATTTGTTATTTTTGCTTCTCTGTTGTAATTGAACAACGTTTCAATGTACGACCTATAAGCATACGATTTTCTGGGTAGCGAGACTATTTTTGGTTTAAAAACACATTCACCTGTGTGAATAGTGAATGCAACCAGATGTTGACGGGGATGATTTGATCCACCTCAGTTAAAACACCACCGTCGGGGTTCATGATGGCCACCCCGAGATAGAGCATTGTCTGTGAACGATCGATATAGAGCTCGCCTTGACCGGTAGGGGTAAACTCGATGGGCGAATCATTGGTGAGGGAAGAGACCGGTTTGTACTGGAACAATTGTACACTTTCAGGACTGGTTTGCCTGAGTGGGATGTAAAATAGATTGAGCTCACTACTGGTACACTCACAGGACTGGGAGTGTAGAAACGACATTTCAACTGAAAATAACTACCTCTTCTTTCTTGACCTTTTTGCGTCAGTCAACGACAGAAGATTGACATTGGTGCTTCTTACGACGCCCTTTATAGCCTGAGTTGGTCATCAATGCATCATTCTTCTGCTCCACCTTGCGTTTCAGGTTTGTTCCAGCCTTACCACAACGCTGCCATAGAGTCTCTTTTAAATGACGACGCTAATTGGCGACGTTGATGAGCACGTTGATACCCGTATGCAGCGCCTGTTTTCCAATGGCTTTAGTGCCGCTTCTCAGCAACGATACGACGCCCTTGAAAATGCCACTGAAAAAACTTTCTATCCCATATCCGCGTTGATAGGGAACACAGTGGTAGATCGATGATATTCCTGTTCCAATCTGGTTGACGTAGTATCTTTGGTAGGGACAGTTTATATTGAGCAGCGTCGAAAATGAAGTTTCACGCACACGACAAACTGACACCAGGTATGAGTCATCAAGGAAAACCCACGTGGGAGTGTTACAACATCACACGCAATAATGACGTCACACATATCGAGGTGACTTGTTGTTGAGCCACCAAACTGACGTCAGGTATGAGTCATCAGGGAAAACCCATGCCCATATAGAGGGGGAGAGTTGCGACATCATTCAAGGATGTGATCTATACCTTTCTCTACTTGGCTTTTCAAGCCGCCATAATGGAGCCCGGTATGAGTCATCAGGGCTGAGACATATCGATGACGTCTTCGGGAATACCCATAGCCACATAAAAGGGGAAAGAGGACGATTGCCAGGGTTAATGAACTCATATACTAGCTCACTGCTTCAAGGTCACGATAAATTCTTGTCTTGACTCGTCCTGTCGAGCCGCCAAACTGGCTCCATGTATGAATCATCAGGGAAAACCCATTGCCACATAGAAGGGACAAGGGGAAGGGTTTCCATGATCGATGACCACATGTAATAGCTCATGGTTTCAAGGTCACGATCTATTCCTGTCTTAGCACGTTGAGCCACTAAACAAGCGCCGGGTATAAGTCATCAGGGAAAACCCATTGCTACATAGAAGACCAGAAATAAACCTTTGCGACATTGAAGGACAACAGGTCGTTAACCCCACGTCGTTATGTAAATAACTAAGGGGAAAATGGAGGGAAAAATCAGGGCAGACGGAAATATACTGGAACCAGGTATGCGTCACCAGGGAAAATCCAGAAGGAGTGTTGTGACATCACACGCAATGATTACGTCACACAGATTGAGGTCAAAGGCCAAATTGCCTTGAAACGCCATACTCGCTACTAACACTACATAAAAGATCATTAATAAAATAATATACACTGTTACTTACTATGCGGCACTAGGAAGTAAGAACATTCTTACAGAAAAATTGAGAAAAGAGAAACATCTTTGTCCACCAAAGAACTTAAGAATCAAATTCATTTTCAAATACATGAATTAAAAGATATATATATTTGTTTATAGCTCAGAAACTATTTGTTTTATAAAAATATATTTCCAATACATTTTTTTTCTTTAATAACTACAACTTTACAACAATATTTTATTTCTTATCTCAAATAATGGCAAAGGAATAATTAAAATAAGAAAATTTCCAATAAGTAAAGTAACATCAAAGTAATTTTTATGAGAAGATGAGAACTGCCTACTTGTTTATAATAATAAATAGTGTCTAGATAAAGAAATCTTGAGAGAAAATTTTGAGAAAATCGATCCTTTTTATTTCCTTCAGTAAACTACCATTAAATTGATAGTTACATATCTAATTCCAAAAATTCCTCAGTGAGTCCTTATGAAAACCAGAGATGCCAAGTTTTTACCCAATCGTTAAAATAGTTTTGGCTCAAACCCGAAGGACAAACAGACAAGTGGAGCTCGTAGCCAAAACTAGTGGGGGTGCTGCTCCAATTTTTTTTAGCCTTTGTTTTAAAATTGTGTAAAAATGAAAAAAATATGTTTAAAAATAAAATTTATTCTGGATAACAATTGAGAAAATTTTTCTCCATTGAAAGTACTGCAAGCGCATTTAGTCTTTCTGTTAAATAAAAGAAAAAAAATCAAATAGAATAGCTGGAAGCAGAATAATACTCTAATTCTACACTCTTCTACACTTTATCACATTCAAGATTATGGTACACGGTTTTTAAGCACAACATACGGTGAGTAAAAAAAACCACTTCCTTCCATCATCACGCCAGAGCCGGCACTGCGAGAGCAACAGTGCTCTCTCTACCTGGCAGTCCCGCCTTACTCCCCACCCCCTCCTATGTGTTCATGCTCACAACAGTCAAACGATACGTCACTGGCACTGTGAAGCGTCACAGTTCCATACAAAGATTTTTGTATCTTTTTCATAAACTGGGGGATGGCTACTGAAGTACTGACACTAAGCTTAAGGAATATATTATATACAACTACCAAAATAAATAAAGAATTAAAGCAAAAAAAATACTCATTATATTAAATGTTATCGATAATATCATGTAGAATTAAGGGGTGGGTGCTGCAGTTCCGCAGTGCCTATAAATGAGCCGCACCTGAAACGGATGGACAGACGACATTGCGAAAACAACTATTTAGTTTTAAGGGGTCATGAAACGTTGACATTCTTTTAAAATCTCCATTTTAATTTTTTTGACGATCACAATACGTTTTTTTTTTTCAAATTCTTAGTTTTAATATCGAAAATAAACTGGACAAGTCTAGCCAATCGTGATTACCGGTAGCAGAGCCCGCTAGCGAAGAATATCCAAGCACTTCAAGTGGCAATTCATTTAAAATTTAACACGTTTATGCCTAATGTGATAATTTCTTTAAAATACATAATTTAATAAGAAAGACCTAGAAGCAGCCAATTACTAGATAAAGTATTTGGATGGGTTTGTTTAAAAAAATATAAATATCAATTGTTAATATTTTTGGGTATTTAAGACATATTTTAATTATTTATAGCTGAATGTTAAACCGTAAAATATTAATAAAACGAAGGTTTTCTCTAATGATAAATAAAAGGGATATATCTAAATTTACTAAATATTTGAATATCCGTAGTGCATGAATAAAGCCTTTATAGGCTTATATGACTATAGAAACCAGTAAATTGCCGCTAGGTCTTTCGTCACAAAAATATAAAAGTGAATTTTATTCCCAAAAATGACGGGCTTTTGATTTGTTCAAGTTTAAGTTGCAGAATTATTCGCGCCACGCCGTGTCTAAAGAGTAGGCCTATCAGGTGTAGTATTTCAATATCCTAAGACATTAATATTTAGACAGGTCCCGTAAATCACTCATAGCATTATCACGCAGACTCTCCTGTTGTTCTAAACTCATTAACAAATATCCTCACGTTATAACATAACACCATTCCTTGTTGCTTATGCTAAATCTACAGGTAAGGATCAGATCTCTGGGATTCTTGCTGACAGTTCTTTCTCAAGATCAAGAACAGTTTCCAATATAGAATATTTACACAAAGAGACGAGAATTCCCAAGTGTTGAAATAAGAGAAGCACATAGCGACAAACATCTTTAAACTGGAATGAGTTTGTAATCATAGGTCAAGCGATCATAAATACCAGACCACGAGATTTACGAGAGGCTGCAAAAGAGAATAGAAAGTTGCTTGCGCATCCTTGAGAAGACTGGTCCTCGTCTACTGAGCGACATTTGGAATGATGTTGGTCAGATGGATTCACACCAAGACGACCAACAAGGAATAATCACATGGTCAACACTTGTTCATTTGTTTGTGTGTGTGTCGTGTTTGGCTAACTCTCTCCTGACATCAAACCAAAACCAAGTTTATGGTACATTCAGTTATTTCTTAAAGAGGGAGTAAAATATAAATGAGCAAAACACGACACATCATTATATTGTATAACACCGTCCATTTAAAAAATATGTGTTTAGGTATATATTTATGAGATTGAGAATATTTTGGTGCGCATAAAATGTAAAATAAACACTCACCTCTTCTATTATTTCTAGTTTAAATATTACTTGCATATCACTATGTATATACACTGTGCATGGCTCATTTTTTCAAAAAATAAATATATTTACCTTTTGTTATCTTTACTCACATTTTTTTATACTACTCTTGTTCTCAAACCATGGTAAAAAAATAATCTTTGCTATATTTGTAATAAATAAATAAGGTGCTATCAATAAATATTAAATATTTAAGAAACAAGCCCTCAAGTGGCGACACGAAACTAAGTTACTTTTAGTTTTCAAATAGTATCAAATAATGCCCATACTTAATTAACAAATATCAGCCTATCTCGACTATAACAATATTAAATTAAATAGTTAAAGTTCCATAATTCAAACTTCTACAAAAAAACTATAGAAATTTACAGAGTATTATAACTTTCCTTCACAGAGTCCATATTATTGGAAGTCGTCTCCTGACGATATAGAATAATAAACGTGCATCATGGTGTCGTGTTTCAAAAGTACATTATAAATAAATATTACAGAGGTCCATCCTCGATGGTGACGAATTCAAAAGTAAGCTTACATATTCTACACTTTCATAATATATAGTGGTCTTACTGCGTAGTTATGATAGGGGTGAATAGTTAAAACTAAACCGGTAACGTCACATTTTGGAGGTTCACGCCATCTTCCTAACGTAGGCCCTCATGCTTGTAGGTCGCTGATTGGTCATCCCACTTCATATAGACGATACTCTGGTTTGTTGTCAAAAATCTTCTAACTGCTTGGCTGCTGACGTCCGAGATCAGGTGATGGTTGCTCAAACCATTCCAAAGAGGGCAGCCATGTCCGCGTCCACTCTTCACCAGGTGTGAAGAAAACCACCCATCAGATATGTCTAAACCAGGCTAGTCGGAACATCAAGTGCTGATACATGAAGGCAAGGTTGCCCCGCTCCTCGATTTAGGACGTTTTGAAGTCAGCCAGGTTACTAGGTTGTGCAAGCCAGGTTACTAGGTTGTGCAAGCCAGGTTACTAGGCTGTGCACGCCAGTTTATCCAGAGGCTACGTATATGAACAGTTCACACTGTAGAGAGTTGATAGTGAATTATATTGAAAGATATTGTTTGTATATTGCTTGAGGTTACATGGAACTACAATAGTGAAGAATACTATTGTAGGCGATTTGAATAAATGTTGACGTTTCTTGGAGTGGGTAGTATGAATCGGACGATAGTCTAAGCAGCATCGGTTTGGGTGGGGCTTCGTTTGTACAATACAACTGTTGTATTGTTACAATCTTAATGTCCCTGAAAATATATTATTCATTTGTCCTATTTAGTGTAGTGTTTCTGCAATAATTTATATTCTTTCTTTTCGCATATCTTACTAAAATTCACAGTAAATGTCTTTATTTTAAGATCAAAGAAAGAGTCTAGAGTACCATTTTGTTTTAGCAGAGCGTCTTACTACCCATTTGGTGCAGCACTTAGGTACTAATTACAACAATGGTCAAGGAATGAGGAAGGTTTAAATTAGACTAATTCTAGCAGCATTTGCGTGGAGAAAGAGAGGTTGGGAAACAATTAAGGAAATAACTTCTTTAGGACACACAACCTGGATTAAAACATAATCTCTCGGTCACTGGGAGTGTAGTATATTGCGAAAGTAACGCCTTATAACATGTGGCCACTGAAGCGGTTGTATTAACTCTGATAAAAGGTGTGGATTGCAGTATTGAGATATCAGAACACAAACAGGAGCAGTTCATATATCTGTATAGTTAGAGGAACACAGAGGAGTTCAGATAGTTGTACAGTTAGAGGAACACAGAGAAGTGCAGTTAGCTGTACAGTTAGAGGAACACAGAGAAGTGCAGTTAGCTGTACAGTTAGAGGAACACAGAGAAGTGCAGCTAGCTGTACAGTTAGAGGAACACAGAGAAGTGCAGCTAGCTGTATAGTTATAGGAACACAGAGAAGTGCAGCTAGCTGTATAGTTATAGGAACACAGAGAAGTGCAGCTAGCTGTATAGTTATAGGAACACAGAGAAGTGCAGCTAGCTGTATAGTTATAGGAACACAGAGAAGTGCAGCTAGCTGTATAGTTATAGGAACACAGAGAAGTGCAGCTAGCTGTATAGTTATAGGAACACAGAGAAGTGCAGCTAGCTGTATAGTTATAGGAACACAGAGAAGTGCAGCTAGCTGTATAGTTATAGGAACACAGAGAAGTGCAGCTAGCTGTATAGTTATAGGAACACAGAGAAGTGCAGCTAGCTGTATAGTTATAGGAACACAGAGAAGTGCAGCTAGCTGTATAGTTATAGGAACACAGAGAAGTGCAGCTAGCTGTATAGTTATAGGAACACAGAGAAGTGCAGCTAGCTGTATAGTTATAGGAACACAGAGAAGTGCAGCTAGCTGTATAGTTATAGGAACACAGAGAAGTGCAGCTAGCTGTATAGTTATAGGAACACAGAGAAGTGCAGCTAGCTGTATAGTTATAGGAACACAGAGAAGTGCAGCTAGCTGTATAGTTATAGGAACACAGAGAAGTGCAGCTAGCTGTATAGTTATAGGAACACAGAGAAGTGCAGCTAGCTGTATAGTTAGAGGAGCACAGAGAAGTGCAGCTAGCTGTATAGTTAGAGGAACACAGAGAAGTGCAGCTAGCTGTATAGTTATAGGAACACAGAGAAATGCAGTTAGCTGTATAGTTAGAGGAACACAGAGAAGTGCAGTTAGCTGTATAGTAGTAAATGAGCACATAAGCATGGTAGCAATATACTTGACGTGTTTGACCCCGCTATTCTGAATGTTTTTTTTAGGTGTTTCCACTATCTGAATTCTTGTAAATGTTTACCATGACTATCTTGGTGTGTCTCAACGCACAGCATTGACCCTCAAGTTGTCCCACCTTGCATCACAAGTTGTTTAGTCAATGGAAAGAGACAGGTTGGTAATAGATGTAGTATGGCTTCGAATGTTTGCAACACAAGACTGGCTTGTTCACGAATGATAAAACAGGCTAAACATGGACTGTCTGGAAATAATTCAACTAACTGTCTGACTTAATAACCAGATTTGTTGAAATTTAAGGTTGTAATTCAATATTACTATTACGTGTCATTGTTTTAACGCAAGTGTACTATTTCGTGAATGTATTTGACACTTTGATGATTTTTTTAAATATTAACAAAAAAATTTATCCATTACCAAATATAATCAAATAAACTCACCATTTTAATGTTTTTAGTATTGATTCATTATTATTTTTGATCCATTGTAATGTCTAAGGACATTGAATCTTTCATAGAAATCATTTTCATGAAATAAACTAGGTTTTGTAGTAAAAATAAATTTTATTTTGTTATATTGTAAAAGCCTTGTGATTAGCATTTTAAACGTCTTATTAATAAGACTTTTATATAATTATTAATACTACTGTACTATTTATTATATTTTTTAACTTTTTTTATAATTTGCTTTTATTTGATCACAATGGTACAGCGGCTGTTAGCTTCATATTGGAATATGTAATATAGCGTTATTTGGATTGTAAAAATGTACTTAATTTAGATTTAATAATCGAGAAGTGATGTAAAAATAGAGAACAGAGAAAATGAGATTCAAAGCTTACGTCACACCAAGCAATTAGCTTACTATTGATGTTTCTTCCTTATATGTTTTACTTTCCTCTTGCGTGTTTTTACCTTCTTTATTACTCTTACTTCCTGTTGGATACAGTCTGCGTTATTTCTGCTCTAACTCACTGTAATTGTTGCACATGTATATTGTTCATTTTACAAATTCGTTCGTCTGCTAGTGTGTAGCTGCTCGGCATCCTCTTGAACAGGCCTACCTTTACTTATATCTTACTTCCGCTATTAGGAAAGGTGGGTGACCTGGCGGTCTAGAGGTAAGGTGTCAAACTTCTGTGCTGGCGGCCGGGGTTCAATCCTCGGTCCCGGCACAGATTGTGAATGTGAGGAATGCCAGGCCTCCACCGTGGTTCGGATTCTACGTTAAACTGTTAGGTCCTCCATTTCATCTCACAATCACCCTACCATTACACATTAGCGTAAGTGCGTGTAACCTGAACGGGTAGTAAGACGTGGTGCTAATAATAATAAAAATAATAATAATAATTTTAGGAAAGGCCAACTTAATTTACTATTGGTAGTTTCAGTGTAGCAAGAAGTGGTGTGTGAAGAAGGGGATAAAGAAATGTTAGGTACAATCGTATTATCTAGTATTATCTTGTATTAGCTTAAGCCTATGATCTAGTAATGTTATATCAATCACTTATCTTGTTCACACTACATGCCAGATTTATAATGACACACCAGACAATACATATTTATCAACTCTTATCTTTACACTTTAAAATTTAGATATAATCTAAATATATTTTACATCATTTGAGTGCACGCGTTACACAAAACATTGTCTTAAGAATCAAAGTTAAATATATTTAACAATATTTTTATAACGGTTCAAAGTGCCCTAACGGTAAAATTACAAGATTTCACATAGAAATATCTTTAAAAAAAGTATCTTTCTGTGCTAGTTCACCTGTAATGAATTGTGATCCTTGTAAGTGAAATAGTTCTATGTTGGTAAACGTTTTCAAGTCCGGTAGTAGAGCACTTACATGCCTCATTATCTTCGGTGGGAATCTTTTGCCGAGTACAAACATCCTCCCCTCATCTACCCCTGCACCCCCTTTCCCACAAAACATGTTTTCTTAGTATTAACGATCCATAAGAGATTTCTTTCTAAGAACGGAACGATCATACCATCACACAGATCTAGCGTGTGTCGGAAGCTCACAATGTCACTCCAACTCAACTTCAACTATTTATACTCGCTATTTTATAACCAGCAGCAAAGGGTGGAACAAATTAAACCAGGAATACTACAAGGGTATGATTTACAGATTTATTTAACGAACAGATAGTGCGACAGCATAGTTCAATCGATAGCATGTATCTATACTGATTTAGGGACACAAGGTTCGATTCCTGACACCGTGTATCATATAATTATCGTGGACCCCAGTGGATACAGCTATGACGTCACAGGGTGAACTGACGGAAGAATATAGGGTCGGCCTTGAAGTGCGGGCTGGCCAGTACTGAATACAACGTGGTGTTAACACAACTTATCGTTTTATGGTGTTTTCATGGAAACTATCGGGGTACAAATCATTAGAGTAGGATATTCTTGTGTCAAAAATTTTTCACTAAATATTGGTTTATGTTTCAAAGTTGGTGCCAATACGGGTGCTGGAAGCAGCGGCCACTAATAATTTGTTGACGTTTTCACGCAAACTATAGTGGCAAAAATTATGGTGGATAGTATATTCTCATGGCACAAATTCAGCACTAAATATTGGCAAAGATTTCAGAATTTGTGCCGTTATGGGTGCTGCCAGCAGCGGCCACTGTTATTTTTTTAACGTTTTCAGGAAAACTATAGTGGCAAAAATTATGGGGATAGGATATTCTCTGGCACAAATTCAACACTAAATATTGGCATATGTTTCATGAATTTGTGCCGTTAATGGTGCTGGCAACTTCACGGACCTCAATATATTTTATCTGTAGCCAGGGCCGCATCTAGGGAAAGGCGGGCGAAGGGCGTAATTGCCCTGGGACTCACATTCTAAGAGGCCACATTTCCCCCAAAAAATATTAAATTCAATCACAGTTATTATTGTAGATTAATAGAGGGCCAGGTTTGTTTCGTGACTGTGAAGAAGTTTACGAACCAATTGAAGATAAATAAATCAAATTGTTGTGATTCAATAAACAGTTTGCTTTGAGTTTAATTAAATTACTTGGGTAAAGAAAGAGTGAACCTATTGTTGTATTAACTGGTCATTTCCTTTTTATCCATCTTAAACACACGCATTAAACATTTTACTCACACAAACGCAACAGAGAAATATTGAAACTAAGTATTTAATAAGATTATTGTTTTAAATGGTGGAAATGTGGGTTCATCAAAATGAAAAATACAAAATATTTCGCAATGATTTTATGCCGGAAGCTCGGAGTTTTATGTCATAGAGCAGGATCATAATTAATTAGATAACAACGTGAGTGACGAAATTTTAAAATAGAGG
>CABFVX010010037.1:0-15690 GCA_902151425.1 Timema shepardi | reverse complement strand
GTGCGTATAACACGAACAGGTAGTAAGACGCGGTGCTAATAATAATAATAATAATAATAATAATAATAATAATAATAATAATAATAATAGTTATTTTTAAAAAATGATGTACTAACATTATCGTGATAGTTAAAGTTAAAGTCACAATGTGAATATTTCTTTTTAAATAAATGTACTTTGCAAACTATTTATGAACAGCAACGAGGCCGACGCTGGGGGGAGGGGTCAGCGCTGTTTTTAGCAGACAGACAATCAACATATATGATTGTAAAAATCAGGTAAAAATTTCATAAGAGCACAAATAACGCCACAAAATAAAACATTCTATAATATTAGCTATAACAAGTATTTTTTACTATATATACTATCATTTTGGCTACATGTATAACTAAATCACCCTAATATATATTTATATTATAGAAGAATTTGATAGGGATACGTTGACGTAAATTGGGCCTCTGTATAACCAATGGTTCTCGAGATATTTAATTTTAAGTGAAAACTTACAATCATGGCGGATTTTCCAGGAATGAGAGAACTTGGGAATTTTCAGAGAATGTAGATGTACATAATTTATATTGAATACGTTTCAATAGGTTTCATTTAGCTATTAATTTTGTCCGGGTTGAACTCTAAGAGTCCTGTACTAAACCTCACCTTGATTATTAATGTGTTATATTCTAATTGTAGATGGCCTGAGACCACCAAAATTACATATTTGTGTTAATTTATCCAATAAAATACTATTTTACATTTATTCCTGTGTTTAGTGTTTTTTTCCTAAAATGCTTAAAATTGTTCTTCAACGCAAATACGGGCACATTTCCCAAAAAACTTACCTTCCTCATTCCTTATCCATTGGAGTAAATACGCAGATAGCTGTATCGGGAAGTAGGGGTGCACAAAATATGTCAGTAATTAAAATTAAATACTTTTGTTGTAAAGGTTGCATTTGATTTTTACATTTTGTTGTCAAATTAATACAAAACCCAAGGGGTAAGGTGTCAGACTTCTATGCTGGTGGCCGGGGTTCAATCCTCGGTTCCGGCACAGATTTATCTGATTACCAAACCCTTCCTTCACCTCTGACAAGACATCTTGTGAATGTGGGGAATGCCAGGCCTCCACCGTGGTTCGGATCCCACGTTAAACTGTNCCGGCACAGATTTATCTGATTACCAAACCCTTCCTTCACCTCTGACAAGACATCTTGTGAATGTGGGGAATGCCAGGCCTCCACCGTGGTTCGGATTCCACGTTAAACTGTAGGTCCTCCATTTCATCTCACAATCACCCTACCATCGCACATTAGCGTAAGTGCGTATAATACGAACGGGTAGTAAGACGCGGTGCAAATAATAATAATAATGATAATAATAATAATAATACAAAACCAAATATACACGTGATGTGCTACTTTTTTAATTAAAAAAAAGTTAAATGCGTATAAAATACAATGAAAAGAGTTTCCTAAGCATATATATGGTATCGTTAATACCTTCTTATTTTAACACTCGGATGATTATATTCAACTTTATTTTACACTAAAATCTGCCTTGTGGGCGTAGTTAGCTAGCGTGCTAGTTTGTGTTGAGCTAGACTGCCGAGGAGAGAGAAATCTAGGTTCGAATCTCCATCGGTTGAACTGGGGGTGGTCTTTCCTAAATTGTTTTCTTCTTTATCTCCACGTAAATGTGGTTTCACTTTCTCAATATCCAACCTTCTCAAGTTCTAACCCATTAACGTTATTAGTACTTAAGCGTATAGCCCGACCGGGCATAAGACGTGGTATTAAGTATTAGTATTACTATTTGATAATAATGTGCCACGAGAGTTAACCAATCTGTTTTAGATCAGTTTATAGTAAAATAAAGTCTGAAAATGAAGCTTATCTCCCTAAACGCGCCTTTAGAATTACAAAACAAAATGGCATCTATGCTTTGTCCAATTACACCTTCTCGTTTCTGTTTGGAAAATTAAACATCTCTTAGTTTTAGAAGGCGAGAATAGAAATAAATATAATTTTTTTTTTTACATTGTAAAATCTTTCAGAATAAGATTGTTTTACTATAATAGAACAATATTTTCATATAATTAATAATTGCAGATTTTCTTAAAAATTAATATTTATATCACAGTAGTAGTAAGGCGAGTAAAATTATTAACAGTACAAAGTCTATGAAAAAATACTCTTAACTATAGCCAAATATTGTTTGAATCACAGCTATAGCTATTAAGTGTTTGTTATAAAAAATTATCTACTAAAGTAAAGAAAAAAGTTTGGTTTATAAAGTTTGGACAGGCTTGAAAATAAAATTAGGATTATCATAAAAAAATCAATACAATAATAATACAAAAATAAAATATAACAGAAATTTGATTACAATATGTGTCAAACAAATTTCGACATTGATATATTTAATGATAATCTGGTCACTTGGATTTCGTAATGTACTAATTCTAGCTTTGACGTTTTTAGCTATAACATCCTTACTTTATTGGTGAACATCCAGATGTCATAATTTTGAAAGTTCCTTCGTGTACAATCCTAAACTAACCATGGCGATCACAACTCAGTTATTGCAATTAATAAATAAAACATCTTAGAAGGAAAATATTACCTAGTTTACAATCTGAGCGCACAAACGAGCGCAATCACAAGATGACCGTCACACTCCAATGACAATGCAAATTTTACCTAAGCACGATCATAGAAACATGTTTGAAAAAAGAGCATCACATTTCACCAACGAGTATAAATTAAATAATAGAATCTGTTACAGAAATATAATAATTATGAAGCATCATTATTATCCAAAGAGAATCATGGTCATCAAGTTATGTCACCTGAATTGGTTTATTTTAATTGTTGTGTCGCTCCTAGATATTCTATAATAGCTGTGTATTTGTAAATCTAATGTATCCACTTTAAGATAGTCTTTAGTTTATGTGTTGATTTACTTTTAGTATTTAAAGCTTTTTCTTCTCCCAATACAAAGTTTGTGTTCCAAATGTCTTAATACAGTCCTATTTTTATTAAAAGAGCCTTTTAGAAAGTAGATTTATCTTTGCGGTCAACATCGATAGCATTTTCTATTTTTTTTTATCACCTTGCCTTAATATTCTTTCGATATATACGCTTATGAATTACTAATTACGCTATTGTGTTAGAGATGAGGAGGTTTGATTAGTATGAAGTGTACCCGCATTTGGATATAGAGAGTTTTTGTAGTTTTGGATATTTAGGGGCCCCTCCCATTTCCCAGCAATACATTTTTGAATTCCAAACTTTCCAACCTTTATGGATATGTGGGATGATCCTTTCCCAACTTGGTGAATTTAAATTTTATTTCATGCATAAAAGTATATTTTCTTTGGAAAGATGTCAATTTACTCTCATTTCCAAACCCCTCCGTACCCCTCACCCTCCTTAGCTTCCACAATTCCAATTTGAGATTTTAACACTTATCTGGTTATCTTATTTGATATTTTACGTGGCTACCAAATGTCAACCTAACCACATCGTAAAGTATGTTCTATTTTGGTTGTATACATTTCAAGTGCTACCGTTTCCTGGGTTTCAATTTTGAAATTCAATTTGTTCCGGAGTGTATGAAACGTGAGAAAGCCAGCGTATTTTCAGTTTTTTTTACTAGATATATTTTTGGCCAAAATAAATAAATATCGCTCCAGTAGAAACATATAGTTTAAGTTTCTTGACTTGATGATATCAACAGTTGTTGAATATCTGTCATTAACATAGAGGAATTATATCGGAATTTTTTTAAATTAATTTAACTGAACAATGTATCTCTTTCTAGGGACTCAAACTAATTTTATTATTAAACTACATGGCAAGATTTCAAGTTTTTTTTACCTCTACCAAAATTGTGTTTATACAACTTTGGAAACATTTTGAGGGGACCATCCCTCCCTATTTTCCGAGCCTTCATTTTGAAATGTAAGAATTCAGAATTCATTTTGAGTTGGTCCTTATACCGGCCTGACTTATGTCAATCATCTAACACTTGGAGAAGTAGTTTAGTCCTATAGTTTAAAAAATGTTAGACCCCTGTATCACCAGCCTCCTTAGAAATAACTAATATTTTTAGTGTTTTTGTGATTATTCGAAGTTATCCCTCAACATTCCTGACGAATTTAAATTTTCTACCTCCTACTTGTATACCCCCTCCCCACCCCTCCCCACCCCTCCTCTCCTATTTCCTGTAGTCTCGTTGTGAAATTTAAAATGTTCAGACTTTGTAGTTTATTTGTGTGGTCCGTCTCTGCTTGACGAATTCTAATTTTATACCAAACTGTTTCTAATAGTTTTTTTTTTTTAGTTTTTAACCCCTCAATCCACTTTTCTAACCCACTCCAAGAAATGTTCAATTCTAACATTTGTTTGGTTATCTGGAGTTTTATTTCTAACTATCGTTCAAATTTTAATTTTTAACCTCATCTCAAAAGTAATTTCTAACTGTTGCTTCCCCGTCTATTTCCCATAATTTAAATTTTAAATTATCATATGTTTTTGTTTATTTAGCGTTGTCCTTATACCTACGAATATAAGTTTTCTACCACACAGAGAAGTAGTTGAGAAGTAGTTGAGAAGTAGTAGTTGAGAAGTAGTTGAGAAGTAGTAGTTGAGAAGTAGTTGAGAAGTAGTAGTTGAGAAGTAGTAGTTTTGGAAATGTTGAGCACGCACCATTCCCCCACCATTTCTTCAACTCCCACTCAGAAATTTCAAGTATTAAGATTTATTGGGTTATTTTGAAAGGTCATTCTATCTAGTTGCCAAATTTAAATATTATATCACAGCTAAACGTTGTTTTTTGTTTTTACGACCCCTTACCTCCTCCCCTATTTCATGGTGTAACCCTAGCTCTAAAATTAGAGGGGTTCAAATACACAAAAATATATATATATAATCTAATGTTATATAAAAAAGGTAAATAATCAAATAGGAGTGAGCAGTGTGAATGAATGTTTTAAATAATATGATATAACATTATTAATGAATTCTCCCAAAATAAATCCTTACTAAAACAATTGTGAAACACAGCTCTCAAGTTAAATAGTTTAAAGTTAATTCCATATTTATAAAAATCCCGTACAACGCATAACATTATTAAATAAATTGTGAAACACAACTCGCAAGTTAAATAGTTTAAAGTTAATTCCATATTTATAAATATCAAGTACAACGCATAACATTACTAAATTTTAAATGTTCTGACATAATGTTATTAACGAACTCTCCCAAGTAAATATTTACTAAATTAATTGTGAAACACAACTCACAAGTTAAATTGCTAATAGTTAAATCAATGTTTTGAAAAGAACGAAGAATCATTCTAGACTTCAATAATTTATGTTAAAAAAAGAGAATGGCCCAAAGAGAATTTTGAATAGTTACAAGATATTATTACGCCGAAAAGTGAATTTTTCCTTACATTTTATATACTTTCTTGAAGCCTCTGCTTCGTCTTACTACTTCCACGACCAATCCAAGAGTACAGTTTATCTTCAAGGACGGTCTCTTATATGGTGCACAAAACTCGTAGAACAGGAGAGACGGGATCAAAAGGGTGGGGATCACAAAGTTTAACACAAAGGAAGGGGGGATGTGCGCTACACTGGAAACGTCTATTTTCTTCTGGAAACGTCTGGCTGTTACTGGCCTCTTCTATTCTTGTCATTGTCTTTGGGTGGCATTGAGCATGGTGGCGGTCTCTAGCGGGCGAGGTTGATTCTTGGCTCGGTGCTAGCAGTTATTAGCGGGCAGTTAATATGGCCAAACGTGTTGTTATTAGTGGTGCGTCGCCTGGGCGGTGAGATTGGGTAAGTGTATTTGTTGTTGACTTGCCCAATTTATTTAACTTGTAGCTAAAATTGCTACAATGGGGTCCCATTTAAAATTTAAAATGGACAGACTTATAGTAATTTTACATGTCCCTTTACTTTACTTAAACATTAAAATTTTACATACTGGGAATTAGTTGTTTGTATTAGTTTTGTAAATATATATATGTGCATTTTTCTAACTATCATAGCTTTAAGGAGGTGGCCTAGTGCAAAATAGCAAGTGTTTCTTTTGCATTGCTTAAGCCAACAAGGCTATATTATCCTTCTTTCCTCAATGCCTTTCCTAACAGTATACTGTATATACAATACCTTCTTTGTGTTGCATATAAGTAAATTTCTCAATAAATATTTCAAGGACATGTGTGTGAACATATCTGTAGGTGATTTGAGATTCCCTAAGACATCTTGCCCTTTATTGAGATATGATCTATGTAAAATTATATAATCATGTCCTTACTCCATTGTTGGCATTA
Source organism: Timema shepardi (assembly GCA_902151425.1). NCBI lineage: Eukaryota > Metazoa > Arthropoda > Insecta > Phasmatodea > Timematidae > Timema > Timema shepardi. The sequence goes on along the minus strand of CABFVX010010037.1, from coordinate 9,349 downwards.
CGCTTTGTAAATGTATTCTTGCAGATATTACAATGAGATCTTCGTTCTATCTTGATAGACAGCAACATATCTAAACAATCGGACGGTAAAACAAATAATTATCGAATCTTAATTTGTTATTATGAAATAACGTTAAAATTGTATGTGTATAGTTTCATACTCGCTAGTTCCTATTTAAAATACTATTTATTTAATAACAAAATATGTTAAATAGTAAACAAAAAAGCATTTTGAGATAACTATTTATTTTGTATCTCACGTATCAAAATAATATTTATGTAGCCTACAATTGGCTTACACTGAAAGGTGACATCAATACTTCAATATACTAGACTATCCTATATCCGTATTTAACAATCTACACTGATACATAATAGTAACTCATAAAATAAAGCTTGCTACCGTTTAAGATAAATGGAGTGTAGGGTATATAATATGTTGAATAATTGCTTCAATAAGACATACATAATTTTATTTATGCGATGGGCCCTATATTATTGATTAAAATTTCGAATTGATTTAACTTTTACTAACAGACAGAACCCCCTTCATTGTTCGAATGATAAGGCAGGATTCACAAACAAACGGCCCGCGAGACATAGCTGACCGGCCCGTTTGTCTGAGATATCTTTATATTACTATCCGGCCTGCATCCAAGTACTCACACAAAATACAATAATTTAACTTTAGTGTTTACTACGTAATTTAAAATAACAGAAACCATTAGACCTATTTAAAACTATCCTATATTTTTATTTTAACTTTAAATTCTCGAATATGGAAATTTTAATTTACAACAATATCCTATATTTTTATTTTAACTTTAAATTCTCGAATATGGAAATTTTAATTTACAACAAGAATATGTCAGTTTTTAAATGATCTCTAGTATACATTCATGATTTTAAATACATATCATCAAATAGCTATTATAGACCTGCATTGGTGGCCACGCGGTATGGTATCGAGCCTTCCTCTATCAAATAGTCATGTTTTGGTAGCGTCACAATGTGTGGGATAGTTTTATACAATTCTATATAAGATATCAAACATTTTAAAACAATCTTAAGAACTAAAATTTAAACTATTTAACTGGTCAGAACTTTTACCTTCATTTTGGTTAAATCAATAAGCACACACGCACATACACTACCTAATCAAGCGGGGTAGCCTAGAAACTGTGAATAGAACTAACTTTCTCAAGTCTTCCCTATCCCTATCCCTCTACCACAAATATTGATGAACTGATATCCTATCCCGTGCTGGGCAGTGAGACCCCTAGTCTGTGACGTTGATACGTTCTATCCCACCTTCAGGCCTTGTTTACACTTAAGGAACGTTGACAATGTAATGTGTCTATTCTATTTGCTTACTGGCTAACCACAACAACCTGCAACCCTCGTTTTGTCATTCACAATACACAATAACCTGCAACCCTCGTTTTGTCATTCACAATACACAATAACCTGCAACCCTCGTTTTGTTCATTCACAATACACAACAACCTGCAACCCTCGTTTTGTCATTCACAATACACAACAACCTGCAACCCTCGTTTTGTCATTCACAATCCATAACACACAATAGTATACAAACACGCCCTCTAATTTAGGCCATGCGTTTTCATTAGTATTGTAATTTTCTATATGATATAAAATTACTTTTCAAATTTAATAATCAGAACTATCATGATATAGTCCAGTAGCTTATCAGAAAAAATCAGCCGAATCGTGCAAAATGTGAAAACAACACGTTATTTGGCACAGTGATAGTAGCACCTACCATAAATATTGTTTGTGATATGGATCCCACAAATCTATCCAAAACATTGACCTGTGATTTCATAAACCAAAATGGCTTACTCTTAAAACAATATGTGTTGGAAAACTCATTTATTAGGCCTCCATCATGCCCCATCCACAGCAATGGTTTACTACTGCCTAACAGGTACCACAAAAAGAGTATGTTGTTTGGGGCACAGACTCCCTCATATGTTCTGTGCATGTTATCCAGGTATTAGCCGTCATGCAAGTGTATTGACAATATTCATAACTTCCGGTGCATATAACAATATCCTGTATTCAGCCATATTATTTCACCACAAAATGCTGGGGAAACATTTCAAAATTATACATTTTAGGTCGTTGTTACAAATCATATCTGAAGCTCTTTGACAATAGACCGGCATTACCGCCTAAGAGTAAGTCTAGGCCATGCTATCACAATCACACGGCCTATCTGTATACATGGACTACTAATATATATCCGGAACAGTTCATTCTCTAAGCCGGTTGTATTCAACCGCAGGCGGAACAGGGTAATAATGGATATATATGAGCAATACAAATCAAATAGTGAAATTGTTTGAATTCAGAGACTAGAATCGTCCTTGCACACCTCAACACGACTAGAACTGGTAACGTTAAGAACGAGATGGCAAGTCCTCTCACAAACTACTTGGTACATTTCACATCTCAAACTATGGATGTGGAGACTACAGCCGAAACATCGAGATCTGATTATTAGACAGTATTCAAACTCAAAAATAGTACAATGCTGTTGTTTTGATAATTATATAATGGCTAATTAATTTGGTGGTTTAGGGTTCGAAAAAATATTGGGAGATACACTAGGTCTAGGAATTTTCTCAAAGGAGAGTTACGATTCTTAGGAGAGTTTTATAATTCAACAAAAGAAGTAACAAACGTTTAACAAATAATTAATTCACCAGTGTCGTTATTTCAAATATATTTATTCAAAGATGATCACAATGATAAGTTCAGAACACAATCGATAACTGTCCTAATAATATTACAATTTATACTGTGTATATTACATCTATACTGTGTCTATACCTCATATAGATTCTACTTAATGTGGTTATATGTTTATAGTGTAGAATGTTGTGGTATGTCCTCCACCTCTTCATTTCCCAACTGCGCATGTGCCGTAGAACGCCAGGGAGATATCTGGAACAAAACAGTCCATGGGTGGTTAACAACTGGTTATAAACAACATGTATAATCTGTATTTTACCGTCAATCGTTAATAAAATCATTTTCCACCAATAGAGAAGTTTTACAGCCCCATTACTTGAAAATACGTCATCGATTAAGATCATCAACACGCTCTCATATTATGGAGAATTATTTGTAGGCATACATGAAAGCCGATTCTTTATTGTTGAGGGCCAGCCTGGATATTTTCCTGAAGTTGATTGGACATAGCTATAATTTAGACAGCTTTTATATATGTGTATATATTTAGTATGCACTCTTGAGGGAGTCCAGAGTTCGATGTTTTGAAAGGGCAGGATTGGTTCGCTGCATCCAAAGACACTGTCACTGATCATTCCAACACGAGGGAATACGATGTGACCTCTTTACCTCGAACATCTCCTCTACGATTCTTTTAGTAAAGCTGTACAAGGTAATAAATAAATGATGGGAAGATTCCCAAAACTTTGAGCATATGTCAGTATATCCCGAGGGTGTAGTCTTAAATGTTATTGAGTGCAGAAATAATGTTAAGAATTAAGAGCTCCAGGATTCCCAAACTGGCGTTCTTTTTAGTGACAAATGCACGTCACCGCCGGGACTTAGCGAGTAACAAATGTAATCTACAGCAATGCTTAGGACTAGAAGTGAGGTTGGAAATTATCACTCGGATTGTTAGTTCTAGACAATAGCTATGGAGCAAAGCCTTCATTCATCTTAGCGGTACGGAACTCCGCACGGACTTTCTCGCTCTATTGTTTGAAAATGGAGATATTTACTCAAAGCTCGTAATATAATCCAGCAAAGCCAAGAATAAATTGTACTATATTTATGCAAAACATTTTTTTAGTCCCTGTTTTAAATTTTAAAATCTTATTTTTAAAGAATAAATGTCCTCAATTGTATGTTTGGACCGATAAAAAAAAATATCAATAATGGGTCCACGAGTGCCAACACTTCGTATTAAAATTTCGACATCCGGTTCAAATTTCCGACATTTTATTAGCGGTTGCACATATTCATGTCATCGCATTGATCATTAATAACCATTTTTAACCAATAAAAAATGTAAATATTGACTGTTGAGTTTAAAATAGTGATAGATCATTGTTGTACAAACATTTCTCCTAAGAGGTTTTGATGAAAAACAACATAAGCTTTGTGAGAGACCTATTTATATTTATTTACTCTATGACATCAGAGTATTATTGCGTTAAAACATAACTAGTATCTCTTTACAACTAAAGCTCACAACATTGTATTAATAGATTTGCAAATATCTCAGAAACTGTTGGTTATATAAAAATATATTTCATATAAAAGTGTTTTTTTTAAATAGTATTACAATTTTGCCATAATAAACTATTTAGTAACTCAAATAAAATGAAAATAGCCAGTTTATGTATAATCTTAATCAACGCATGGATACGAATTTTAATCAAAATCGTTATAGCCAATTTTGAGAAAATCGATTTTTTTCTCTTTTTGTCCTTTATAAACTACTCTTAATTTTAAATTTAAACAGACACACAGACAGTCAGCTTTGCAAAGCCCAGGGTTTAGGTTTCGGGGGGTCATGAGACGTCGACATCCATCAACATTTCACATTAGATGTTTTTTAGGGTCACAATACTAGAGTTCGAAAAGATAAGAAATATTTATATTTGCGTATTGCTTGAAAGTTATTTGTTTTATAAAAATATGCTTCGAATAAAATATTTGTACTATAAATAGATCTACATATTAGTAATGATAAGTAATTTCATATATCGAAGAGTTATGGAGATTTGATTTTAAAAAATTATATATCAATCAGACCGGAGCCCTTAAAGTCATTTTTCTGAAATATGGAGGGTAGCGAATTTGTTTGGAATATTTATAAATGTTTATAGATGAAATTTAGTCAAAATCCTTACAGCCAATTTGAAAAAATATACTTTTTCTGTTTTTACCCTTCAGTAAACTTCCCTTAATTTTAGGGGTAGATATCAAATTCCAAAAAACCCTCGGAGCAACCCTATGAAAACCCTAGATACCAAGTTTTAGCTCGATCGGTAAAATAGTTTAGGCTCTAGTCGGAGATACAGACAGACAGACGGAGAACCGAGGAGATGTAACTATATCGGTGGGGGCTGACTCCTCAAGACAACTTGATGAGGTATTGAGCGAATATTCTGACGTAATCAGTGAAAGAATAGGAAGAACCAGAGTGCTGACCTTGGACATTGACCTCCTCGACAACGTCCCGGCTCGTTCTAAACCCTACCACTACGCGCCGCCCAAATCGCAAGTACCTAGGCAACACATCCAAGACCCGATGAACAAAGGAACTGTCAGACCCTCTAAATGGCCTTATGAGTCCCCAGCCCTTCTTATAACGAAGGAAAACAAGGAAAATAGGATGGTCATTGACTGTAGGAAATTGAACGCCAAAGTGAAATTTGAAGCGACGCCCTTACCAACTATTGAAATGGCCGTTCAACACCTGGGCAAGGCCAACATATATACCATGGTGGATCTAAATAAGGCCTACTACCAACTTCCTCTATCAGAGTCATCCAAGCCGTAAACGGCGTTAGTTACGCCCGTGGGGCTGTTTGAATTTAACATCCTCCCCTTTGGAATGTGTAATGGGGCTGAATCGCTTATTGGAATGATGAATAAAATAGTCGGGGATATTCAGTTTGAGATCGTGTTTACGTATTTAGACGACTTAGTAATTTATTCTGAAAGTCACCAAGAACATGAAGAACACCTTAGAGAAGTGTTAAGAAGATTACAGCGAGTCGGCCTTACAGATAATCCCAAGAAGTTAAGAGTAGCAGGTACAGATATCCAGTATTCGGGCCCCAAAGTTTCCCATACGTCAGAACTCCACGTCCATCCTTTACAAGGCGTAATTTCCACACACGGACCATAAACAGAGTTAAGGATAATTTACTACCTTAAAAAAACTGCCTTACTGAAATTCAGTCAACATCAAATGCAGATCAAACCATTGCAGAAGCAACAGGAATTTTAAAATACCAGAGTGATGATAATTTCAAGTTTTGGTTAGAGCTTTTTCATCAGATTATGCCTCATGTTGAAATAATTTACAACTAAATGCAATCTCGAGAAATTAGTGTGTTTAAAGTTAATGAATATATAACAAATTTCAAAACTGCTATTTTAGAATTGAAAAACTCAAAATACTGTGATATTTCTTCAAAGATACTCATGGCAGAAGCTAAAGAAGTTTGTTACTATATACAAGGTGTATCTAAAACATTGCACCAAACTTTGTCAGGCTATTCCTTGGGTGGAAATATAATAATTCACATCACCAACCTGGGTCCATCCTAAAGATAGAGCTAAAAACGACTGTTGTAGGAAATATTATGAAAACTGATCAAGGTATTACAACCAATCTTTGTATACTACTTATTGAAACCTTGATCATTAATAAACTAAATGTTCTGTTACCGTTACCCACACCCATCATGTGAAAAGGGGGGGTTGTAACACTTTTTTCTGCAATAAGATATGTCAGAGTAGGTATTACTAATTTTGACTTAAGATTACAAAACATGGATTATAAATTAACAAATAAGGCATATTGGATGAAACTGTCTATCTTTCCCCGTTATCTAGATAATCCCCCAAGTTTGAGCCCAGAGACAAGTGTTAGTTCCTGCCAGGTAGGCAACCAGACTCTCAGTGTTACTTTTCCCTGCAGTCGTTTAACCATTTTTACCAGCACGTGTGACCATGTATCACATACATTTGGTAAACAAGGCTGGTGTGTGTGTTATGATGGAGGAACTAGGATACCTTTCCTTCTTCATAAGCTCCGATGTGTTGCTATTTATCACATTAGTAAGCTATGCTTACACAGTTCACACTTGGACGGGATTATTACACTCACTGGAGTATTGAAAGCTAAATTAAGAAATAGTAATCGTAGTTCTTGTGGGTTTTAGTTCCTAGCTTCAAAAGCAGATTCATAGCAAGTGTTCAAAATGGCGGCCCCTAACGTCATTGCAATAATTGAGGTGGTGTTTATTGAACCTTATCAGATGCAACACCTATCCTGGCTAACAGGTCTCCTCGGATCCAACGGCTGTCTCGCACACCAAGGTTTTGAAGAAGTCTAACGTTTCAAGGTAAGGAGACGTGGTGGCCACGCAACAGCTGTACAGGTTGCCTACCTGGCAGGAACTAACACTTGTCTCTGGGCTCAAACTTGGGGGATTATCTAGATAACGGGGAAAGATAGACAGTTTCTCCAAAACACCTTATTTGTTAATTTATGATCCTTGTTTTGTAATCTTAAGTCAAAATTAGTAATACTTACTCTGACATATTTTATTGCAGAAAAAAGTGTTACAACCCCTCTTTTTTACATGATGGGGGTGGGTAACGGTAACAGCACATTTACTTTATTAATGATCAAGGTTTCAATAAGTAGTGTACAAAGATTGGTTGTAATACCTTGATCAGTCTTCATACTATTTCCCACAACATTCGTTTCTAGCTCTATATTTAGGATGGACCCAGGTTGGTGATGTGAATTATTATATTTCCTGCCAAAGTTTCGTGCAATGTTTTAGATACACGTTGTGTATATGTTGATCTAATGTACAGATATTCTTCCACTAAACACTTAGTAGCTGCTAAATTGTTCAACAAGAATTGTTTCACTAGAGTTAAGAATGAACATCCCACGAAAGAGATAGCACTGACCACTGAAGCTTATCCCATGATTGACAAGGAAAAGCTTGAAACTGAACTAAAAGTATTCTATCGTAGGACTGATATTAATAAATATTGAAAATTAATTGAGTTGCTGAAATTTATCTTGGAAAATAATCTAGATGACGTTTTTAGTGAAATTATGAATCTGATAAAAATCCTCTTGACAATTCCCATGACTACATCAGAGGCAGAGAACTGCTTTTCAACATTGAAAATAATAAAAACTTTTTAAGAAGCACTATGGATTCGGAAATACTAAATTCGCTTGCAGTATTTTCAATGGAGAAAAATTTCCTCAATTGTCATCCAGAGAACAAGGAGAAAATAATTGAACTTTTTGTTCAAATTAAAACAAGACGAATAGATTTCAATTTTAAATGAAGAGATCAAGCTTGAATTGTAACAATTTAAGTTAAAGTAAGTAAAAGATGTTGTTTTTTTTTGTTAAGATGTTATCAAGTTCCTGAATAAGTTTTCTTTTTATACATGTTTTTTTCCTATAACACTATTTTGAAACCAAGGCTAAAATATTTCTGGAGCAGCCCCCCCACTAATTTCAGCTACGAGCCGCCACTGGAATCAAGCGTGGAAAAAGCGCAGACTCTAGAAAAGACTCTGGAAAAATTATTAACTAAAACAATAAACAGTAAACAGCAGAATATAACTGATTTTTTAAAAGATTTATTAATGGATTTCATTAAAGAGTGGTTGTATTTGAACTCTTATTTTGTTTGTCACTAACCCACTACTTTCAGATTTAAAATAAAATTGGTTTTAGCGAACTTCGAACATATTGAACAAAATATCTGAGTCCGTAGAGGTTCATTATAACCAAAGTCGACTGTTATTTCGATTAATTTTGAAGATTTTGATCCCGTCCGCCCCCAAACCCTTTTCTCCAAATCACACTTAGACATTTCACATTTCAAGATTTATTTGGATATTTAGAGTTGGCTCCCCACCTGTCTACAATTTTTTTATTTTATACTTCAACTAACTCTTTTTCTTTTTTAATTATAGCCTCTCAATTTCTTGAATATCCATTTTGAAATGTCCCGTTTTTAGAGTGTTATTGTTGTATTCGACAATGTCTCTATCTTTTTGTCAAATTTCTGCTTTCCAGCTCATCCACTCATTTGTGTTTGACAATCACAATATTCCAAAACCCGTTTCCCATTCTTTGGGGGTCGAATCTCGCGAAACCCCTTCATATAGGCCTACAATACCTACTACCCGGTTCGTTTGTTCGTTCGTCTGTTTCCAATTGGTCTCAAATGATAAGCAACAGGCTGGATTTGGGTCAGTCGTAAACGATAAACAAGTGCCCGGAGTTCGGTCAGTCACGAAAAATGAGCTACAAGTTATATTTTGATCAGTCGTGAACGTTCTAAGCAGTGACATGAGTAGATCCTTTTAGTGAACCCAATCACTTTGTACCGTTCCCTCAAGTAAACTGTCCTGCCCGTCTCTACAATTAACTCACGCTACAGACTCACCTTTGCCGCAATTGCGTGCGCAATTCAGCCTCTGAGGGTTGGAGTAGGTGACGCCATCTGTACCGCACACGGGGTTGTATTGCTGCAAGGTGACGCATGGGCAGTCGTCAGCCCCTGGAG
>CABFVX010010034.1:0-15693 GCA_902151425.1 Timema shepardi | reverse complement strand
TATTACTACCACTCCTTATTAAAAATACTTATTAAGAAAAAAGTTTCTTAAAAAATGCAGTTTCATCAAAATTAATTAATAAAACAAAAATTAAATACCAACATATTTTTTCTTGTAAAAAGGTGAAGCCCCAATCTTACGTCATGTTATTCCATTTGTTATAGCTAACATAAGGTTAAGAGACTTCTTTTGATTTCATAATATTTGGTTAGCGCTATCATGTTGGTTAAAATGTTCTTCAAGTTAACTCCAAGTATACCTTCCATTAAGCATATTTAATATTCACATTAACTTCAAAACATTCTTTCATATTGATTTATATCAATTGTAGCCATTCAAGTAAGGCTACATTTTTATATTTTGAAAACAATGGGCGATTGTTTATGGATTCTTTCGGTTTTGATTTTGTTCACCTGTAATTTAAAAAAGTATTTCACTAATGAATACCCACGGCTCTGCTAACTTGTAGTTTTAAATTTCAAATAATATTGTGTCTATTTGACATGAATCAAGCTATTCCATTCTCATCCTCTTTTTACTAAATTATTTTATTTTAGAAATTATTGCTATTTCTTTCTCCAATATGTTATGTTAATTTTATTCCTTTTAAATGATAAGCTGTTTAATGTTTTCAACAGCTGGAATTCCATCGTTTAATTTAGGAAATTTTTATAGTGTGGTTTAGAAGGCTTTAACTCATCCCCAAAGTCACCGCCGTATGACGTGGGGCTAGGGTACAGACAACCCACAGCCTCTAGGTTAAAATGGCTGCACTCTGTGGGAGAGCTTGAGTCTTTCAATACGGGATTTGCTAGGTGCAACCAAGCGGGATTTAAAAAAAAGCACATTTTAAACATGGTTTTCTTAGAGAGAGAGGACACAAATATTCGTCTCGAGTCAATCAGCGAGCTCCCAAAAAGCTAGTTTCAAGTATCAATACAACCCACTCATCAAATAATCCTACCTCACAAAGGACCTACGCAGACTGCACATTATGATTGAAATGGTCCCTTTTATGACGAACATGTTAAAAATGAGTCATTTAACAACAGTACTACACATTTGGAAGTGCTCTTATCACTGAGCATTGACACTAGCGAACCCCAAGTTTGATGTAATCAACCTGGCATAAGGAGCGCAGCAAAAATTCCATAAGGCTGAGGATCTCGTATATCTTGGTCTTTGGGATAGGAATATTTAATTATTTAATCCCTGGCACCTTTTTTTTATATTTTCGTCCACCCCTCCGGGCTATTTCTTACTATTCACTAGATTTATTGTTTTTCACTGGTTTCATCTCGCGAATCGGAGGGACCATTTCATGTTGTAAAAAGTTATTATATAACAATTGTACATATGTTTGTATTGTACTATTAGTTATTAAGTGTAGGCCTGAATGATCAATGTGGGACATGTTTTTCCTTCACTTTACCCCCTCCATTACTAATTATTATTATTATTATTATTATTATTATAATTAGCACCGCGTCTTACTACCCGTTCGGGTTATACGCATCCATTACTAATGTCCATTGCTAATTAAGGGTGGTTTTATTTAAATTTTAAATTGTGTGCCTAATATATAGATGTTCTCCCCCAAGAGCCCCTGGGACTAGTATAAGAGACTTCATCCTTTAGTTATCTTTTAATTTATTTTTTTATTTATTGGACTTTTTAATTTTTTTTTCACATATTTCGTTTGTATGTTTTAAATTAACATAAATAAATGGTTGTTTAAAATAAACCGATTATACCCACCTTTTTTCATATATTAAAGCACCAAATATTATATATATGATTATCGAATAAAATGTCTCACAAATAACAACATAAACCTGAACATAAAAATTCTACTTTAATTTGTTTTCATAACCACTCCATAGCTCCACAGACATTGTAGTAGTTAACTTACAATCGCTTGGTTCAAATTAAGCCAGTAAAAAGGATTGTGACAAATCTAGTACTTTGAGAAGCTTAACGATATGAATTAATAGAAGGCACCCGTCTGTAACTTGACAAGCACATCAAAATAGTATTGTAAAACACAACACCAGGTTTAATTAACAGTTAGACTACAAACAGTTAAGTTACAGGGACTTTAACGCGATATTGGAATGCGTGGTTTTGTTGTTTATTTAAAGTAGTTCAAGCTTTGGTAGCCTTGGTCAATGATCCAGATCTAGAACATCCTCTTCGAGAGCCGAGGAATTTCTTAAGGCTAAGGGCGTGGACATACAGAGAGCAACGCGCAACGGTAACGCAACGAAAACTTTAGTTCTACTAGTTGCTTCGTGATAGTTTCAGGTTTCTAGTTGCATTTAATGTTAATATAGGATAAAACTTGTTTACTATCAGTTTACGAGATGTCGTCGTCAAAAGAGGAGGCTGCCATTTTGTTTTACATTCATCGACGGCGGAAACGAAAGCGAAGACACTTCTCGGTTCACCCATACTTGACACAAAATATTAAATACAGCCAACTACTTCCAATGCAAGATCTACCCAACTATCCAGACAGATTCTACAATTACTTCCGAATGAGTAAGGAGAGTTTTGATGCGCTTCTAGATTTAGTGTCGCCAAAGATTACAAAGAAAGTAACTAATTGGCGTAAGCCAATTAGCCCACAGGAAAGGCTATCTATAACATTAAGGTAGGTCTCTTCATATTCGTAAGGTACTTAATAAAAAATATACATAAGTAGGAGGGAAAATATGTTTACTTGTTTACAGGTACATACATATATGTTTACATCATTCTTGTAGTAATGGTCATATTATTTCAATGTCATATAAAAATGATTACAGTTACATTTGTGTATAATCCATGTCAAGTGATTGATGCTGCTCAGTAAAATTAGGAATGAAAAGAGATGTTCCTGGAAATGATTGATTGTAGGTACTATGAGACACACTCTTTATTCTGCTATTACTCGATTGAGAATCTCCTTCCATTATTTGCTCGATCAGTTCGAAAATTCCTTTTTTAAACCGTCTCTTCTGTCGTGGATTCATTTCACCTAAGTCTCCCTTCAAACTTAAAAGAAATCGCTCATCAGATTGAGAGGACAGTGATTCCGAAGAACTGTTCTTCAGCAACTTGCTCTGAAAGTACTGGGACATGCATGGATCTAACTGATCACTTTCAGTTTTTCTTTTAAGCTGTTTTCTATTCCGTCGCAGCTGATCGACAGTGGGTTGAGGATTACTCTCTAGTGTTGCACGGGGATTATCTTTTACTTGTTCTTCCCCACCAATAGATACATCTTCATAATCCCTTTCCGTATTAGCAACTTCCTCATCTTCCAGGTTGTCAGTATCTCGTGGGGGTGATGGGAGATTGCCTACTTGCTGTTTCCCTTCCTTAATTATTGGCACTAGGAAGTAATCCTTCTTAGGCTGTGCACCAGATCCAGACGGTGGTTTAGCGGATAAATGCCTCCGAAATACAGTGCGTATATTTTTCCATTTCTCTTAGCACTCCTTCACTGAAAACATATCAATATTGTTAGTCTTATTTAGCCAGTTTCGGAGAGTGAAATTAACATATTTATAAACAATTATATCGGCTAAAATACTTTAGCAGTTATGTAAAGTTAGATCTATATTAAAGAAGTAGGCCCGATTATAAGTAGTTTCATGCAATGCATATGCAAGCTGCACTCCTTCCAAGGTTATGCAATATTATGAAGAACTATGTAAAAATGTAGTGCTTAAGTGTTTAAAAAGGGATAGTGGATTGATAGTATTAAAATGGTGACAGTTTAGCTTACATATGCATTATACAGCCGAGAACTTCCCTTACACCTCAGTAATCTATTTCTATGCCGACCTGGCCAGTTACGGTAAGAAATGTACAAACATTATTATATATTAAATAATAATACATTTTTTTAGCTAACAAACAACTATATTAAGGTTATAAAATAATTTTGCTTAACAAATTAAATATTTTTTTCCAGATTTTTGGCTGAGGGATCAAGCTACCACCAACTATCATATGAGTTTTTTCGCGAGGTATCAACAATTGCTCAAATAATTCCTGAGACCTGTGAGGCTATCTGGACTGCACTTCAACCACACTTCATGCCAGTGCCAGACGAAGAACAATGGAGAGGCATTGCAAGGCGCTACAAGGAGTTATGGAACATGACCAATTGCCTCGGATCAATAGAGGGGAAACACATCTGTATCCGGTGCTACGACCACTTCGGGTCAAACAACTTCAACTATTTGCATTATTTTTCTAGAGTTCTAATGGCTTCTACAGATGATTCACTGTTTGTCACAATAGATGTTAGTGCAGTTGGTCGAAGCAGTGATGGCGGTGTGTTTCGTTCATCTAGACTAGGGCACTGGCTTGCAGAAAACAAACTCAACATTCCTGCCCCTTCTAATTTAGAGGGTGATGAAACACACGAACCATTCCCCTACTATTTTTGTGCCGATGAAGCCTTCCCTTTAAGGGAATACATCATGAGACCCTTTCCTAGACGTAATTTAAACAATACCAGGCGGGTTTTTAACTACAGGTTATCTAGAGCCCGTAAGAGCATTGAGTGTGATTTTGGACTTATGAGTATGAAATGGCGTATTTTTGAAAAAAATAATTCAGTGTACACAAGATCACTTGAATGTTATAGTACAAGCAGCTTGTGTGTTACATAATTTCACAAGGATTAGAGATGGACACATGTCCATACTTGACGATTTCGATTACAAGTAACCGCGTGTTAGATGCATTGATGATCGGACCACTCGATCAGTCGGTTCGTTGCAGGGATAAACTGGCAAACTATTTGGTAAAAGTTTCACCTGTACCTTACCAATGGGCTTACATGGTTGGTGATCGTTGTGCAATATAATATATATATAGGTAAAAGGTATATAGCACAACCATAATGGACAATAAACATCACTTAAAATAATTATAATGTGTTATACTGAGCAATTAATAAAAGTATTGTTTTATAAGTTGCATTAATCTTTGTGTTGTTTTTACACACACAATACTTATGAGTGATAGTAATTTTTTTTGACAAAGCAGAAAAATAAATACATGGACAAAAAGGGCATATTTTCCAGTGGCGGCTCATCCATAAGAGCTTCGGAGTTGCAGAACCCCCTTCAATTTTAATTTTTAATGTATTTTTGTTTTATAAAGTTAAATATAAAAAACTGATGATAAACAATCTGTATTCATCATTTTTACTGACAATTACTGTGTTGTTTTGAATAGACGGTCCTTTAAATAAACTATTTTTTTGCACCGCGTCTTACTAACCATCCGGGTTATACGCTTAGGTACCAAACCAAATACGCTAATGGGTTAAGGATGTGGGAGGATTCGAATTTGCGTGAAGAGAGAGTGGAAAACCATTTAGGAAAAAAACTCAGTTCACGCAAACGAGATTCAAACCTCGATCTTCCAATCCCCGGAAGTGAAGTCCAACACGAGACTGACACCTTAAACCACTATACCGCCGAGGTGGGTTTAAACATAAATAATGGTAGTAATGTGTTAAAAATAAATTATTACTATTGGGCTCTTTCCACCATGGATTGATCCCCTCCCTCCACCCTAAAGCAGAACCTCCCATGCTCAAACTCAAGAACCGCAACGGATTTCATTATGAAATGAAACCACCGTTTATATATAAAATAATGTTCTACTTACCACTTGCTATGCATCCAACAGGGACGGCATACCAAGCTTTGTCTGTAACATTTTTCTGTGAATATCCTTTGACTGTAGGATCATATAAACACGGATATTTTTATACAACTTGAACGAATATTATGTTATTTTCTTCAGCAGCCGCCATTTCATTCATTTGATCCTCCACAGACGCACAGAGCAACTAAGGAACTTGGTAAACTGGTTTACAGCATGTCGTGGCCGGGAAACCGGTGGTGCAGCAGTTGCGTTGCAGTCTTCCTCTCGTTTCCCAGCAGTATAAACGGTTACATTCAACTCTATGTGTCTCTACACGAGCAACTACAGTCTTCCTCTCGTTTCCCAGCAGTATAAACGGTTACATTCAACTCTATGTGCTCTACACGAGCAACTGCAGTTTTCGTTGCGAGTTGCTCTCTGTATGTATGCGCCCTTAAGATAAAATCTGGTAAAATAAAATATATCTGCTCTTATAAGTTTCTGTAATTGTTTTTCTCGCCGTATGCAACTGGATAGGCCTCAAGTTATTTCTTCTCAGCCAGGATGTGACCTTGCTTTCTCATCGTGAAAATTGGAAAGATTCTTCTTTATTTCTGGATTGATCGTACAATTCTCCATAAAGAGGTTCCGGATTTGACTAGACTATTCAGATTTTTTTATTAAACTTATGTTTGTGTATGATATATAATTCAACCTATTTAACATATTAATTTTCATTCATACATTATAATATCATCTACTAAAAGAGACATAAATGTTTTTAAAATATAATATTAGATTTAAACCTAACCTATATATAATCGTGGCTTTTATTGTTAGCATATAATGATATATATTTATGGTTATTTAGTCAATTGTGTTCTATTAAATGAGTATTTTATTTAAAATAATATTACTTGATATCTACTTTCACCGCATCAAAATATGTTGTAAAAATTACTAATATCAAATTATGTTTTGAAGTTAAATTACATGAATTTGAATATTTCAATGAAAAAAGAATATTTGAATGATTAAAAGTGTACTAGAAAAATGTGTTATATTAATTTTAATCAGCAGTATTCCTACATTAGATATTTACACCTTTTAACATAACATTTATAGCATTTCTAACCAATTTTAAGCAAAGAGATTTTTAAAATTCATTTTCATACATTTCTGTTTGCAGTTGATTTCAATTTGAGATATTCGCATATTATTAAAAGATAATATATTTTAATCCAATATTTATTTTGAAATAAACGTGTCAATTCAAAGATAAATGTCTCTCTATTACTATAGAGGTAGTTCTTTAATATTATTTATATATTGAAAGTAATTAACTTACTCTAATGCAGTGGAGTAACTAGATACGTTGCAAGAATGGTGGGGGATAGGTATTGATATTTTAACCATAATTAAATTACAGTTAAACTTATTTTGTTAATGTGGTTTTTAAAGTACATGTATCTGAAACAGTTCTTCAAATGAATTCAAATATGACCAAAAGCGTTGTTTTTGTGATTCCGACAAATTGAATTGTTTTAAAACCTGTTGCTATATCCCTCAACTCTTTCACTGCGGGCGTGCAGCTGCTCTAATTGGTCCAAGTCTCAAGAGACACACATCCACTACTGTTTCCAGCCCGTGGTCAATTTGTTTTATCCAAGACATATTATTTTCCACTACCGGCTTGCTAGGCCTCTTGTAGCTTCATACGCCTTAGAGTCTAACTAAGACTAGGACAGGCACAACATCCAGTCCCCGGTAGTTAATGTATCAATGTGAAACAGTAAACCAACATTTCACCTATGATACATGTTTTGACCATGCCGGGAATCTAACCCGGATCCCTTATCTCGGTAGGCAGACACGCTACTCACTGAGATAAGGTGTTGGATTGTAGGCTATACGACATGCTATTTAGCAAAATTAAATAAAATGTAATATGATGGTTCATTGCTATGAATTATATTTTAATGTTACCGAACTCCTATTTGAGAAACTACGCTATTTCTTCCTCTGTCTTTGTATTATGCTAAAATTTAAAGTTTAAATTTGTATATCTTTATAAAACATATACATATCAATATTTATATTTAGCTTGACATCAATGGAAATGAGTCGTGTATCTAATTAGTAAATAATTATCCAACTATAAATATAAACTGATATAATATGAAACTATCCATTAAACTGTTGACATTTGATTATTGCTAGGATCGTGTTTCTAATTTAAAAATGTATTTCGATATTGGCATAAAATGGCACTTTACTCTTTTTAATCACTTATTCTTGACATTTAACTCGACTCCATATAAAATTGGCCGTATAACGACTTTGACTGTTCTCTTGGAGTTACGATAAACTTTTATGTGTTACACGTGCCAAGGTCAACTAATATATTCGTTTCATATTAACATTGGTACGAGAAATTTATAAAATTACTACAGAATCAAATATATTTTTGGGTGAAACCTCTGCCATTTAAAATAAAAATGTATTCAAGGTATTTAACACGCACCTTGTGGACCGGCTGATTATATCAGCACACGAGAATTTCTATGAGCGAGAGCGAAAGGGCTATCAATTATGCGGGGACATGTGTTCTCCCACACCTTCCAGGGTTGTTTTACACGCCACAATCAACATGGGACCGACGGCTTTACTTCCTCTCCAAAGGAAGTTGTGTTAAACATTTTTATTGTTAAAAAAATCCATCGACCCGAGCTGGGTTTGAACCCACGCAATCCAGTCCTGAGGCTAGGAGCCCACGGCAACCGAGGAAACTGTGACAAATTTGAAGAGTGTAATGAACTTGATCGTTCAATTTTAAACATAGTCTTACAGAATCAAAATTCGTCTTGACCACTCTTCCTCAAACCAAGATAAACACAAAAAATGTTTAAAATGACTCTAACCAATATAATGTAAAAGTGAGGGGTATAGATTGTTGCTAAGGCTATTTAGAACTAATTAAAACTCGGTTCACAAATCTATTGACAATATATTTATAGATTATTTGAACAGAAGTTTAGACGAGGCAAGTTTTGAAGCAATCTTTTTGGAGATGGCTAGTTTTGAAACCAATAATGTTGGGCAAGATTAGTTGTGGAGCATTTTTTAAGTGAGGTCAGGTCCGTATCCAAAATTTTCTTTCGGGGGAAGGAGGGGGGGGGGGTTCATTCTTAAAATATTGCTCGACGACGACGGTCATNGGAAGGAGGGGGGGGGGTTCATTCTTAAAATATTGCTCGACGACGACGGTCATCTCAAGACTAAACAGGGAGGGGGCTGACGAATCGGACCTGCACAGAGAAAAATATATTGAAGTGGACCCATTCTTATATTCACAAATAATTGATATACTTTTTATGACTTTTAATAGAAGATATACTAATTTTATTTTGAAAATTGAAAAATGACACCTGGATACAGGAATCGAACCCGTGACCTTTGGTTTATTACGCCAATGCTCTAACCACTGAGCTATCCAAGAGTCATCCCGTGCCCAGGGTCATTCTTCACTCATATTTTAAGACAGAGTCTGTGATGGACGTGCGGAAATCGTCGGCTACAAATATGTGATTTATTAAGATCACAAGCTATCAGATAACGCAGCCACCTTTGACTCGGTAGTTGGCTTATTGCTGCCTATGTACAATTATTATAATTGTAAGGAATCACATATCATTAAGAATAAAATAACCAAAAATATTATATTTGTTTAGTAGAGATTTAGCCGCATCTAGATATCATACTCTGAAAAAATAAACAACTATAATAGCTTTGGCTATTTGATAGTCAACTGTAATATATATATTTTTGCGAAATTTTTACATATGTTTTACCTCCATGTGTGGAGGAATTCATGAGTATATTATATATTATTTTTCACGATGTTTAGTCTGGTTAAGAAAGCGAAACAGAAATTAATTCTTACTGTATTTTTTTTAACTAGAAATTTATTACTATAAGAAAAAAGATTATTACAAGATAATTTTTTAATTTATCTTCTTATAATAATTTTTGTTTAGAGCTCAGAGGGGGTTTTCAGCCCCACGAACCCCCCTCTGGATACGTACTAGAGTGAGGTAATATAATACAAGAAAGGACTGGTTAGAGCTGTATAAGCTAGGTTTTTGGTTACAAAATAATACCATTTTCAGTATTAAATATTGCATGATTAAACTCTTGATGCTAGTTAAATAAATGGTACGAAACTCCACATGGACTTTCTCACTCCATTGTTTCAAAATGGGGATATTTACTCAAAACTCGTAATATATGGGAAACGAAATAATATACACTAACAAAAACAAGCAAAAATTGCGTTTTACTTACGTTAAACATTTTTTTCTCCCGAATTTAATTTTTTTAAATTTATTTTTAAACAGTGAAACCGTTTACAATTATAATGTTAAAATACTACTCCTTTATATATATATATATATATATATTGCATAATATATATATATATATATTATGCAATCAACCAAAGCTTTTTTTTTGCTAACGTTATATTACCTCACATGTGCAAACAATAAAGCATAAAATTTACCAGTCTGCGCTATTTGATATTTCATCAGCCAAAGTGGTCACGTGTCTATTGCTAGCTGTTCTCTGTCTTTAAATATCCAAACAACATGTTCTAAGGATTTTAAAAATAATAACATATTCTTATTTTTATTGACAATCGGCAATTAATTAATTTAAAACATCCATAGCCTGCAGCAACAACAACAACGTAGAGGTTTTTTTTGATAAGCAGAAATATTATTATTATTATTATTATTATTATTATTTAGGACTTGTGACCATTACAGGTAACTAAGTTTAGAGTTTAGGGTGCAACATGAATTATATAATTGTGATAGCAAGAAAAAACATTTAATCACTCTTTTACCTAATAAAAAACATCAGGAGCGGATATAACCTCTTCTACCATCTAGAAAATGAGTGGGAGTCGCCTCCAAAATAGTTCAGCACACGCTGAGAGGCGCTAGAACGCCTACTGACAATGTCTCCAAGGTTTTGCTTGGCGTTATTACTCTTCCCACACCATCAAGCACAATAACGTTCGGTTCATTGCTGGCCTCTTCCGATAGCACATCATTATAAGTTTTGTTTTTCTTAAGTTCGTTTGAGCACTTGACACGATTGTATTCCTCTTTCTCGACAAGTTCTAATGCACTGCACAATACCTCCTCACCCCAACAGGTATCCTGGTGAACCTCTGGAGCTGGATTTGGTGGGGTTTGATTACATTGATGTTTGTGTCGAATAAGGTTTGAGACCTTTGCGTAGGACTACTCACAAATGCAACATTTAAATGACATAATGGCATCTGGAGATGCAGCGAAAGAAATGGTGTAAATAAATATCTTAGGAAGAAAAAAACACACTCGCTCAAGTAGCAAAGCCCTCTACTCACAAACTGAGTTGTCTTATACATGTTCCCCTCTCACAATGTAAACTATTTTCAAAATGTCGAAAATATATCACCGCTAGATCCGATGACGTCAGCAGTGTTTGCGACAATAGTAACGTAGGTGTAGACTCTTAACACTATTGCCCTTTCTTTACTACTTCATATTTTCCTCTTGGACTGTAATGGTTTGTTACCATTGGGAACTGCCAATAAGAGCAATTTGATTGGTGTTATATATTTTTAGGAGAGTTTCCTCAACTAGTTATTCATATCAAGGATGTTTGATTTTGCCAGTATATTGAATTATGACTGGTTTAAGATCAAGAATTTAATTGTTAAAATATTGTTGTTTTCTTCAAGCTAAACTATTGTGTCATGATGAGCACGACTTTTGTACATTACCAATTCAAATGAGGACTTCTTCTTTATTTGACATGTTGCAAATATTTAATTCATTCTTCTAATAAATAATCAATTCTGTTGACTTCTCGATTTATGCTACTTTCCTATTACTTATATATCCTTAGGTTTTATAACTTCCCAACTTTTAAGAGGTTTTTGTTTTTGGTGGGTGGTTCAGGTGTACATTTAACCATTGTTGAGGCTGACCGTCGGGTATAGTCCGCAACCGCATTGGGTTGCGTGTTCTGGGCACAGTTGTTGTACTCAGATTTTCAATATTTTTTATAACTCACACAACTCGCTCCTACTGCCGTTTTTATTAGTTTTTATATTTTTGGGCCCTACTTGCTAGGTTTTGGGTTAGAAATAGGGTTCGTTAGCTCTGCGTTCAAAAAACAAAAATACATTATTTGGGGCTGTATAGTTATTACACTAGGGGTAGTCAAAATACTAATTTTTAATTGATTTGGAGGGTTCAGTGTGCGTCCACTCTTCCCCCTGGTGTCTTCAATCTGGAATGCGGGAGAAGAATATTTTTCGCCTGCAAAATACAAACGTAGTTAGTTATCTGTTAGTCCACGTTCCTTGATGGTCACATGTTGTGGGGAGATGGGGCGATCAGTCCCATTCCCAAACACCATAGCTCAAGCGTCAATGGATCATTCAGATAGAGGTCTCTAGTTTGAGCTCGGGAGCTTGCACTACCCAAACTTACATTCTGGGGGGGGGATACATCTCCTAGCGCTAGTCCTCTGTCTTGTTCTACACATGGTAATTCCAGGATTCTTATCTTAGTACGTTTCTGACTCATCATTAAGTTCAGACCACATTTCCCCATAAAATTGCTACCTAAGAGTCTATCCGTATTAAGCAACATCATCTCGACATACAGCACGGTAAAAAAGAAAGTTGGAATTCAAAACTCTAAAAGTTACACGAACCATTCCTCCAATTCTTAACTCGTCCCCGGCGTTGGTTGTAGTTTATCTTACCCCATTTTATAAAACTTCTTTTTACAATAGTAATGGTTGCCCTTGATTCGATAAGCATCTGACAAGGCCTATTCTTAACAACAAACTATACAGTTAAACTAAGACCCAACTGTATATTGTGAACTAGTGCCTTTGTTGCTGGAGGTTCGCCTCCCTCGCCTGGGGTACGAGCCTGTAGCTTAGGCTGGCTGCCACAACATTGTGCACACTTATGGCCAACCTTATTGCACTTATAACACACTGCGCTTGTGTACGACCTTCCTCGTTGCATCTGTTACAGGTTATATGGGGTGTGTTGTAGTAGAACTTCCGAGTTGGTAGTCTACACTGTCGACCAAAATGTCCTAATCTGGCACAGTTAAAACACCTGCTATTTGTTCTAGGTTCATCAGGTCTATATAGAAGTCATACACGTGTCCGGGTTCACTACTTAGAGCCATGGTTTGGGAAGTCTTCCCAACCGTTAATTCGTTTTGTTCCTCTGCCTCCACCGCAGAAACAGCCTTATCAAAAGTAATCGAGGCCCTGGACAAAACGAAACGTTGTAGTGAGGTCCACGTCCCTTTAAAAAATAGTGCCAACAAGTTCTCCTCTAACACTTTGGTCTTAATCTGATTCTCTGCACGAGTTTTGGGGTTTGCTTCTATAATATTCCTCCCCATGAGTCTAAAGAGTGTGGCCTATTCCCTAACTTTCTCCCCGTGTTTTAGGTACATGTAATTAATGTATAGATGGCATGTATTTTAGGTTGTCTTCTTGTCTGCATTTCTGAGGTTGTCTTTAAATTCCCCCAACACCTGATTGGCCTTGACCTTTTCAAAGCCTTCCCTTTGAGTTTAAATGTAGCTATTGGTAAATTGTCCTCATTGGTCCACCTACCTAATTAACCTCCCTGCTCGAATAACCGGTGTCATTTGAGAAGGGCTCCATGTGAAGCATCCATTATGCAATATCAGGGGTGGGTATCATTGGTAGGGGTGCGTGAAGGTAAACATTGTACAAGTGACACCTATAGTGTGTTAAGTGACGAGTTGGTTATAAGAAGGGGCTAGGGGGCACAGGGGTGGGGAAGGAAGAGGGGTATATAGGAACCACGGTGGATTGGGGGNTATCTGGCCAACCTTAAAAATATTTTAATTAACTTATTGATGACAACAATTGAAGTATGATATACGAATATAATGGGTCTACAAGAGTTCGCGTTCATTTGTTTCACAACTACTTTTTTTAGCACCACGTCTTACTACGCGTTCGGGTTATACGCCTCTGTATTAATAACGCTAAAGTGTTAGGGATGAATAAGGTTGAATTTAGATGAATTGCATCCGTGAGATTGGAAAACTATTTAGGAAAAAACACCCTCAGCTCACCCGACTGGGATCGAACACCCTTCTCCATGTCATCGGCAGCTAAGTCTCTTGCGAGAGTAACGCGTTTGACCATGCTGCCACTGAAGCTCGTGTATGATGTTTCTGGTTTTAACGCCCTTAGGGTAAATTATTCTAAATATAAACGTTGACATTTAGGATATCTGTATCTCGATTACATGTGTTCCATTTAATCAGTTGAAATGTTCCGTCTCACATCTCTAGTGGTGCCTCGGTTGGGCCTGGGGAGGTAACCTGATCAGATAGAGGAAGGGATATTTACCGTTGCTAGTATCTGTTCCTCGCGTGTTCTCTGTGCTGTAGCTTTCTACCAACAACAGTTATCCACAACCTAAACTCCTTTCCATTGTGTAACATAAATAGGAGTAACAAGTACTTGTCTTCCATGAAGCTTTATTGGGATCGTCCTCCGTATTGACCTTGACCACAAGGTCTGTATCCGTCCAAAAAGTGGCATGAGCGTTCATTACCTTTGGAATATAAAAGAAAAAAGAGGAAAACACACCCTAATAATTAAGAAACAGAATAACAAGTAAAACAATCAAATTGCCATAGACCACTCCGCCCTAGTGGTGTATAATTGAGTGGTACCGTGGTTCGGATTTGGGGAAAGTTCTCTCACTTAGACCTGTAATCTGTTTGGGGCATCATGGGTTCGACACTAGGCTTGGTTAGGGATCATGATTTTAGTATAAACAGAATCTATCTAAATAATAACAAATCATGATCATTATACTGAATATAACTATGATATTGAATGCTAAAGTCAGATGTATAATATTAAGTTACATGGTAATAGCTCGGCAGAAGTTAAGTGTCGGATTGCAGAGTGACAGGGGAACTTCAAAACACCGAGTAACAACTGGTGTAACCAAAGATTTTAGAGTTTAGTAAAAATAATTAATTTAAATAACTTATATTTTTTAGTTTGGCTTAGTCCTAACTAATACTATAAATGCTAATGTGAGTTTGTTTGTTTGTTTGTTTGTTACGCTTTCACGCCTAAACTACTCGACCGACCATCATGAAATCTTGCATACAGGTTGTCATGGGTACAGAGAAGGACATAAGTTACCTTTCATCCAGAAAAAAAGTACTGTTCCCGAGGGATAGAAAAAATATAACTTTTAGACGGTCGTCCGGCATAACAACTCGGCCTACTGATATGAACATGAATTGCAACATGATGCCCGGAGTACAGAAAAAGGGATGTGCTGTATCCCGGAAGAAAATCTGATGTCCCGAATTAAAATCTGTTCTCGAGTTATTTTAGGTACATCTATCTTAAAATGATCAAAAATAATTACATTCAGCTAATTAATCTCTGTCTGTTCACCCCGTTATGGTAAATGACTAAATTGTCGTAAGAAGTTTGGTATTATACTGTGATGAACTCAAATAAAAACATTATTTATACTAAAGTACCTTTAACGTTTAGTACTATAAAAACTAGATAGATAGCGCGGTATCGATTTGTACTATTTAATGTACTAAGATTTCATTACTCCCAAAATCCGATAGATGGCGCTGAGCACATTTTAAAACGTGGTATCATTTTGTATTATCTACGGCTATTTTAAACACATAATTGTGAAGTTTGGAGAAAGGGAGTTGGGGGACCGTATCGATGGGAAATAATACATGTTTGAAATATGCATTTGTAGGGGAAGTAAAAAATAAAATATGAGGAACCAGGAAAACGTTTTTGCTGAACGTATTATTGGCGTTCATAAGAAAAGACCAGAAAATTGATGTTGCCATGGCTTCCTCCGGTATAGCAGCTACACTACTGAACGGCGGCCGTACTGCACATTCCGTTCTAAAA